>OMNN01059378.1:3776-18146 GCA_900302755.1 Chromis chromis
AGATTTAAAAAAGATTATAAAGTATTTATCTTTTATTCAATATAAAAATTACCTTTCTTGAAACGCCGAAACAAAGTGTCAGTTTCAATTTCTCTTCTATTATTTGGGTCAGACATATATCACTATTCATGAATGTTCCATGTAGGTTTTATGTAAGTCATTTCCAGGAATTATGAATGAATATCTTTTTTTTTTTTAGTAAAGTAAAGTTTTATCCCATCGGCAATGCAGCCATCTGAAAACTATTCAAAAGGGAGTTAAGCCAACCTCTTGCCAAGTCATTTGGAAGGTTCTGAAACCATTTTCTAATGTAATTCAGTCGGTGAAAGCAATAATTATTCTCAATTAATTACAGTTTCAGCACCACAAGCTTTAGGATTGTGCATTAGTCTGTCAGTTTCTGGGTTGTGTGGTCCTCCGTTTCCCTTATTAAGCCTGTTAGTTTTAAATTGCTGCACATATGAAGACTTTTGAGAAACTAATGGCAAAATGAGACCTTTCACCTTGGACTGATGGGAGAAATGAATCCTGAACTGGAAGAAAACTGCATTTGATTGACAGGTTAATTGAAGATCATTTCCTTGGATGTGTGCCAAAATGAGGCAGCATTTGGGAAACTCGACGTGTTTCTCAGAAAACACAATGATATGACGTGCATCTATGCATATATCTCATAATTGTTTTTAGCTTATGAAAACTTCACAAAAATATGTCTTTCAGCAATTGCCTTGAATCTGAATAATTTTACCCCAAAATGGAAAATTATTTTTTTTTTTCTTTTCAAACTACTAATAATCAGGAAATGTAACTTCCCTTTACGACTCCATTTTAATGACTATGTGCATTACCCAGTAACTGACATCAATATTACGTTTTTGCAAAGCAACCTCAGAAAAATGCATTGTCGTTACATTCTGATGGAGTTCAGTGGCAACTGTAACCATAAAGCAAAGATCATAGGGGATGCAATGCACAACTGCTGGACCTGAATGTGCAGTATATGATGTATGCAATGTGTGATAGACAAGAGCACCTGAGCAAAATGATAACAACGGACAACCACCTGCTTTGGGTCTCCAGCCTCCAACCACCTACACGCCACAAGTCTGTTACCTTGAGTGTCAAAGAGAAGAGCACATATTTATTCCATTATATACTTTATATTTGTCACTCCAAACTACGCCTGCTTTTCACAGGTCAAGTCGTCCCCAGCTGAGGACTCTTCAGGTTGTCCCAGTGCAAGCAGCACAGTGCACAATCTGACACACAAACAAGTCAGTCAGAGACCTCAGATAATGGTTGACGTTTTGTATGTAGCAGAGAGATGCCGCCGGCTTCTTGGGGACAAAGGCGTAGAGGGGGAAAAAAACATGAGTATCTCGTGGCGAGACATCTCCATGATGGCTTTCTTTGTTGGAAGGGAAGTGATTCCCTCTTCCATTGGCTCCAACTCAACACGGTCCCAGAGAATAGTATGAAAACTGCCCATCTATAAGGGATAGGCTTGACAGCTGAATTGAAGCACATATCTTCTTCTCAGTGTGCTGTGCAGCCAAGGGGTGAAAGCACCACAGATCTCCAGCTGCACAAAGTGCCACTCTGCAAGTGTGTGCGCAGTGGGGTTAGCAGTCTAAAGCCCTGTGGGACCACCTGTCATCTTCCTTCCTCTTGGGAGGAGGACACATTGGCGTTACTGGTGAAAATGGGCCACTGCAATAGGAATGCACAGAAAGAAAGAGACGCTTCATTTAACTCTTTCTCTAAAGATCAGTCAGTGGAGAGAGATGAGGAAGTCACTGTCACAAATGAGTAATTCCACATAGTTCCCATGGCCGTTGAGATCTTTGCTTCTGATCAAACATGATTCAGACAACACTGGGTGCAAAGAGTCCCTTATTCCAGATGCCAGCTCTCCCAGCTTAGCATTTATACTGACTTGTATAGCACACATGGTTCCTGTGCAGTTGATGGTGAAGGCCTGAGAATCCTAAGGGCTCATTCACCAGCGATTATTAAAGTGACATTTCAGGCAAATATCTTTTCATTTGAACGGGACCACTGTGATCAGTTTAGGCAAAAATAAATGTGCACTGTGCTTTCGCATAGAGCCCAACTTTCTGAACTTTAAAATGCAATAACACTGACCAGTTACAGAATGTCATGACAGTGCTGCACTTTACGTGAACAAAGAGACACGCAGGGTCCAGAATGGAGAGAAGCTATCATATTACATTTATCAAATCAACCAATTTTGTGTAACTCTGCTCTGCCAGAATATAAACTGCTGCACAAATGAGATAAGTGGTGAAAAAGGACAGGGTGGTATAAATAAGCTCCCCTGAATAAAATGTCTTAATTTATTATCTGACTAGTAACAGAGAGTTCAAGTAGGTAGTGCATCACTACACAAAGTCACTTGAATAAATTTCACAGTGTAACCTTCCAGTGTGGAAAGCAATAAGGCTGCCAGTTTACTTTTAAACTCACAATTTCTTCCGACTTGCGCTCAGTCCCTTGATAGATGAGAAGACTGAGGGAGCCCATTAAAGGCTTGGCTGCAAGCAAGTGTTACACCGCCTCTCTCTTTAAAAAAAGGTAGACCCCAGCTCTATCTTCAACCTGGGTTTAAATCTGACTTTATCTGCTGACATTAATGCCTGTAACTCGATGTACTGAAGCTTATGATAGATAGAGTAAGGAGTTCGGTCATTCAGGAGGGGCTCAGAGTAGAACCAATGCCCCTCTGCACTGAGGTGTTTTTTTATTTTCAAGTATAGCCATTTGAGACCACAGGCCGGCTTTGGTTTTCTAATAGCACAGAGCCTCACGGAACAACCATGTCTCCCAAAAATGATGTTTCTATAAACCAGATTCTCAGTTACATTTTAAAAGAAACTTATCTTTTGCACACTTTTTCTTCTACTCTTGCACAATATTTGCACTACACATAAAACACTGAGTAAAAATGTCCTATGTGAATAAGAAAGTACAAATGGTACAGAGTGTATATTACTCTTATTGTTCATTTTGCATCTTAAATGTTCCTTATTGTCTATTTTTGTTTATTTATCTGTATTTATGGTGGTGGTAACTTTACTCTTTCTGCTTTAACAACAGAATTTCCCCTCGGGGTTTAATAAAGCATTTCTATTCTATTCCATTATTTTCTCCTGGGGAGGTGACATAGTAGGAAACATTTTCATTTTTAAAGAGCCACAAAGCCCACACAGGGAGGTTGGAGGAATGATGGGGACATAGGTCAGACACAGGACATGTTGCACGTGGGACCAATATTTTTACAGTAAAGTTTTATTTTCAACTGCTCTTTACTTTCATTTTCAAATGTCATGCGTGGAGTTAAAACTGACCCTTTCTCAACAAGCTTGTTACAAGCTTGGTTATACAACCTAAACTACTTGGTTAAGTTTAGCAAAATAACTTGATTCTGGTTAAATGTGACCCTTTCACAAATGTTCAAGTTTCTTCTTCATTTTTCTGGGTCCCGCCCCATCTAATATATGATTGGCTGGCTGAAGAAGTGACATTTGGAAAGCAACGCAATAAATGCCAAAGATGTGTTGATTTGAAATGTATTTGTGACAAATGTTTGTCAAAAACAAACGTAATCCTACAGAATATACCGATCAAGCATAACATTATGACCACCTGCCTAATATTGTGTTGGTCCCCCTTATGTGGTCAAAAATGCTCTGAACCATTGGGCATGGACAAGAGGACCTCTCAGGGTGTCCTATGGGGTCTGGCACCAAGACGTTGGCAGTGGATCCTTTGGGTACTCTGGCTTGTGCAGTGGGGCCTCTGTCAATCAAACGTGTTCCACTGCTTGATCAGAATGGGGTCTAGGAAGTTTGGAGGTCAAATCAACATCTTGGGCCATTGTCATGTTCCTCAAGATATTCCTGATTGTTTGATGTTTTTGCCATGTGGTGGGATGCATTTTCCTGCGGGGTTAGGCCAGTGACATTTGGGATTTCCATTTGCATGAGGGAGTGTGCTTGGGTGTCTAAGTCTCATCAACACAGATGCCAGAATCCAAGGTTTTCCAGCAGAACACCACATAGTACCAATATGTTATTTACTTCACCTGTCAGTGGTCATAATGTTGTGGCTGACTGGTGTATGTTTTGTGAAAAGACATTTGAGAAGGCAGTTTAATTGTCTGGGAACATATTTTTGGGAGACATTGCTCCATTGAACCGGATGTTTCAATCCACTACCATTATCTCACAATACATTAAAGAAAGAAAGAAAAAACTGTGCAGACAACATTTCACTGTTTATATAAGATCCCCTGAGGTCATTGAACAAGTGTCTTGCAAGAGTTTGGAAGACTGTCAAACTACAAACTGAACTTTTCCAAAAGTCTCCATTGTTTTTTTTTTCTTCCATAAAACCAGCTGGCCAAACTATAGCACCTTTACATAAGTTTATCCTCTTGTCTGTGTATCCTCTGCTAAATCATACTAACCAGGCGTACTGAAACTCTAACTCCTGTTCTTTGCTTAAAGGAACAAAATAAAGTTTATTTTCTCCTATACCTATTACCATGTTGCAGAACAAATTGTTACCACCGAAGCCAAATGTATGTGAGGTGCAACCAAATACAAAGTAAGTTGTTATTATCATGTAAATGAGGGACGGCGAAGGAGTGATTGTGTTTCCTGCTGCCATCCCTGAGTCTAATACACAGAAGACATTACTATTCGCACTCCGTACAGTAGTGGAACTAAAAGGCTGTTTTCCAACCAGAATGGGATTGGACCCCAAAATGACCTCCTAACCACAAACGTCTGTAAACAACACTCATAGCCAAACACTGTGGCAGGTGTGGCCGGCTGGTTCGCTTTAACGTATCAGAGATATTTTACATGAATGGTTTTCTTTGGATAAGCATTTTTAGTCCTCATGAGGCTCTATGAATACCTTCAGTTTCTTGTTTTTCCTTCTGTGCAAAACTTTCACATTGGTGGATATCCTCAAAAACCGAGGCCTCAGGGGTCCACTTGTCTGACTTTATGTTTTCTCTGCCCTAATGTTTGATGACAAACAAGACGCTGGCCAATTGGATGTTTAATACTTGCGGTTTGCTTCTACTCCTCTCTCTGATGCTTTTAGTGCTGTAAAGCTCTGATAGGAATACTCGTTTAAACTGGTGTCAGCGTTTGTCCTTTGTGGCCCCTTCAGGTATTCACAACAAAGAATTAAGAAAAACTGAGGAAAAAGAACATTCTTGTTGTTTTTGCACAGAAAATCTTCCAAAGACAGACAAACACATCTACATCTGTGTGTCTGCTGGGAGCCTCCTCCTGCAGTAATACTTTTCTTTTTCAATGAAAAGACATTTCTCTTGCTACTTCCTAACAATGCTGAGTGACTTCATAAAACTCAACACAGTGGGGCCTGAAAGCTAAAGGAAAAAAATATATAACACCCAAACTTAAGTAAAGGTGCCATGTTTCCTCTGGGTTTTATGTGGTTGCATAGCAACAGTCGGGGCTGAGACTAGCACATTCCCATAAGAACTCCTGTTTGGACGAGAGGTTTTGTGGGAGCATTGCATAAACCTTTTACAATGTACTAAAAAGACAGCCTCTTCTTTTTTTCTGAAAGAAAATAGTAAGAAGGTTTTAACAACATACACAAACTTCTGAAACAACTAAAAGCTTTATGGAAGATGGAGTAAGAATTATTAGATTCTGATCTCACTCACACATACCAGTGAACTCTTTACAGCAGGGTTTTATGTCCACTGGTCCAGCGGCCATAAAACCAACACTGTCACCACTAGCAGGACTCAGTGTGACACTCTGCACTGAACCACTTCATAGAACAATACATCTTAATGCAGTCTGGGAGGCATTCACATCAAGCTATACTGTACAAACTAATGTGTTTTTTACGAGGATTTGCCCCTTTTTCTATCTACTTACACACACAAAGACAACTGTGCTAAAGACATTTTGAAAGTATTCGGACTCGGGGCTCAAACGGCGACAGACAATGCTGTAATTAATGTCCAGCAGAGTCTTTGCACTATGAAACCAAAGGCTCCTCCAGATGGCTCTCCAGTCTCACCTGGCTCTCCTCTTGCAGCTCTCAGCACTTCTCCAGGAGCTGGGAAGCAGGCCAGAGGCCCACATCCTTCCAGGAAGAGAGAAAATATTCAGCTGTGGAGTTCAAGCCCAAGAATATCCAATCGGAGAGCTGCACAGAAATCACTTAAGGTAAATGGAGCTGTAGGGGGGAGGAAGGGATGAATCATTAAAACCCCAGCGAGTAAAATACATACTTAATAAGGCAATGGTCTTTTTTAACATACAGTATTTTGTCCAAGGTCAATTTTGAGTGTATATAATGAGCTTCTATTGGTTGTTAGTACTTCCTGAGATGTTGCATGTCTTAGGCTTGAAGTAGGTTTCTCCAAAGATTCAAGCTTCATGTTACAGAAGAGCTGACATGCTGGAATGCTCTATTCTGTGAATCTTGCTTCGTGACCACAGACAATTTCCATGATAGTACCCCAGTAATTCCATTGCCATTTTCAGGCTTCCTTATGCTTTAGCTTATTGGGCTCTTACTTTGCATTACTTTGGCTGAACAAGGTGATATTCTGTTGGCTGCTAGATAATTATTGAAACAAGTGTATGAGATCTCTTAATTTTGTTGGCTTTAAACTTTCAAATTTGGATAATACAAAGAGTCACTGCAGAGGTTTCTTAAAAAATGATGCAGTTGTTTTCTGGGAATCGGATTCACACTGTGGCTACTGCAGCTTGGCTAAAAAGCATGTTGATTCTTTGTACTTTTGGCCACTCAGTCTTACATAAAAATGAATCATACTTGCAGTGTGTGCGCATAATTATTTGGTGGCTTAAACTGTCAATAGTAATGTGAAAAAATATAAGAATAAACTACTGAATTCTTCCTTTGACACAGGTAAAATGTGTTTTGCATTTTTTCAGTATGTGCCACAGTGAACACAGCCGTTGTCCGTACCTCACCACCAGGGGACCCTCAGTAATAGTGATCAGCTTCTTGTTATTTCACCTGAATATTATTTCATTAATAATGCACACAACATTTTCTGTCAGTCGCTGTATCTGGACAGCTGCGTTGTATGAGTTTGTTTTAGTTAATCACTTCCCCAGACACTTCCTCCTATGTACTGTCCTTGTGTGAGCTCATAGTGAAACATGCTGGGTGAAAAGGTTCTGCAGGTAACTGATCAAAGTTTTCACGCAGCACACCCTGTTCCTAGGTACAATACACACTGTGCCGCACAGGTTTGTTTCTGAGCGGAAGCCGGCCCTTGTGCCAGTTCTACAGCCAAGCTGGTTAACCACACTCCCACACACTGTGCATTCTGTTAGGAACAACAATTATCATCTCTGCAATGAGCTGCTAGATATTGTTTTTCTTCTTGGAAATTTTCATCAACAGAGAGCAGAGAATTGCACATTACCAGCGATGATCCTCATATTACTGCAGATCTAAATTTCATTCAGATCCAGATTGGTTTTCTGAGGGTTCATTAACTAAATAATGGGAACTGTCACCCAAAAGTACAGAGGTATCTTCTCTTCAGAGCTGACAATTAGGACAGGATATTTTATTTCTCAAAAGAATTGTGGCAGTTTGTTGTTGTTTTTTCCATTGTTTTTGTTTTGTTTTTAAATATGTAATTTATTCCTCCAACTAGCAATTCTCCAAATGTGACCTCAGCTAATTAACTTGCATTTTTAATGTGTACAGTAATTGCAGGATTGCATTTGTCTTTGTAACGTAGAATTAAATACTTTATAACTAATTATCATCGCAAGGTTATTTACTGGGCTGGGCAATTGGAGTGGAATAAGAGAAGAGTTTAGAAAGAGCACATCAGAACTGGCTGCTGCGTGATTTAATCATCTCACAAGACACAACACTCCATCTGTCTTGCTCTGAGGCGTAGATAATCTGCACAACACATACAGTATCAAATGGGAGAACTTGAGACATGTAAAATCTCAAAAAAAAAAAGAGAAGGAATGAGGTTACAAGTCAAAGCAGTGAGAAGACTGGAGTTTGCATCTCTTCATTACTTCAATAATATCAGTATGTGTTTCCAAATTGAGCATTTCGGTGTCATTCACAGAAAGTTGTGGAAGTACAGTAGAGCAAAATGAACTTCTGCGATGTGATACTGCATCAAGACAGCATAATACTTTGTGTGCAGTGTGTATTTCTGAGCCTATACTTCAAAGAATATATATTTATAGTCAAAGGTGCTTCGGACGAATGGTATGTGCTGCTTGAAATTTGTTGACAAGTAACATTTTTCCATTTTCTCCCGCTGTGTAGGACCATATCATGAAAATAAAGCGAAAAATATGCACATATACATTTTTTAGATTTCAATGTGTCTAAATAATAAATTATTTCAATTACCAATTATGTTTGAATATTACTATCGCATCATCAAACACAGACAATTCCCTCAGATGCAATGACACAAAATGGATCAGCTTTTAACATGAAAAAACAAAAGTGATGTGTGGGATACGACTCTGTACTAATAAAAGCCCCAAAGCATTTGGTTAGAAGGTACGACCCTGAACACAGCAAATTTGGATTCACAGTGGCAGGCAGTGATGCTGACTCGAAAGCAGAGAGTTGAATGTGGTGAAATCCAGTCAAATGAGGCACTAAAACCATCGAAGCTCCAGAGATGCTGAAAACACAAAGCGCCGAGGATGTGTCGGGAAGTCAAAAGAAGTCCTAGTGGACACACAGTTTCTTAGAAAGGGAAGCAACAAAGCAGGAATCACCGGAGCCTTCGCAGAGTGGCTGTGAAAACTGTTAACTACATTAAGAAAAATGCACTTAACTCCGTGTGACAGACTTGATGCAGATCACTTGCAGCCCTTGTACTGCAGTGAAGTAAGGTGGCTTTCAAGAGGACGTGTGCTTAATTGCCTTTTAGAACTGAGAAAATAAGTGCACACGTTTTCTGGAAGAGCAGCACTCCCCTCTTGCTGAGCATTGCACTTCTTCTTCTTTAGCTTTTGTGCAAAATGACCTATAGATTAGATATATTTGACCAGTTAAGTCTACTAAATGTATCAATGCAGGACAGAAAACAGCACAGTGTTTTTGGTTTCAGGAAAAAGAAGAAAGAAAAAACGTATTTTGTGAAACTGAAGAGTTAAGGAGGGATTATTTGACGTTTTCACTCCTGATTGAAACTTGGGAAGCTTCTTCTCATGCCAGCATATCCAGTGCTTACTTCCCAGAGGACCTGCAACATGGAAACCTTTGGATTTTTGAGTCTTTCTCTGTGAATCCTGCTTCAGAAGACTTAGATCCGTCCACTCAGTTGGAAAACGAACTATCAGCAGACAGCAGCCTGAAGCTTCAGCTTACTCAAGTTGACCTTATTTCACTCCGGATGCTGAGTGCCAGTCAGTATGTGTATATATGTAATATATGTGAGCCAAGTTTTTTTCATTGTGAATGTTCCAAAATCAAAGGCAAAGAACAAACTAAAAGCAACTTTGAATGCTGCTCTGTGTGTCAGCCTCTCACCCATCCCACCACAACTTGATCTCATTATTTCCCAGAGGCAAGCACAAGTGTCTCACCGAGGGTAAATAGAATATTTATTTCGGTCATTACAGTTGACAGGGCACGCATATTTTTAGCCCAGTTTATTTTTCCTCCTTTTTTTGTCACGTTATGTTTGTATCTTTATTTGAAAAAGTGGTCCTTAGAATTTCTGTGTGGGTTCCAAAAGGCCGGGAATCCCCGGCGTAGGAGAAGAACATGTTAGACGGTGGATTGTTCAAAGCATAAAGACCAAGTTTGTGTTTTGTGTCCTGCGTTTGAGCTAATAGAACAATTTACTGTTAAGCTGGGTTCCATTAGCAAAGATGTAGTTTTTGGTTAAATGTTCACTGCAGTCTGTACTGTCTTCAGGCAACAGTTACCCTCCTGCGTAGATCCAATCTTGTGGTAGCAGCTATTTATGAACGCAGCTATATAATGCACAATAAAGCACATTTAAAGAAGAGTCATACCAGCCCACATCCATCCGTCATGATGAATTGCAAGTTGCAAACCAAGCTACGGCACCTTAAAGAAAATTCCAAGAAATGATGCCAGAAAAAGTTTGGATTGGTTAAGTTCCCTTTGTCCTCTGCCACCTCTTCCCCCGGCTTTTGATCCTTATGTTTCTGAGCAAAACATATTGCTGGATTACACTTTCGAAAAACATTTTCTTCCGAAGCAGGAAAACGTTGACTTGATACCCCAATTAAAAAGTGTGGATAATGATAGGTGGATGGAGGGACTGACATGCCTTTATTCAGTGTTTACATTTTAATTATTTAACCAAGACCGTGGGCCGTCTCTAGCCTTAATCAGGTGCTCATAGTTGCCTAAGCATAACTATGAAAGTGTTTAAGGTTCCAGGAGCAGGAAGGGAAACACATTCCAGGTGATTTAGACTGACTCACCGGATGTAGCTGTGGATATACACCCATCAGCCACAACATTATGACCACGATGAGGCCCCACTGCACAAGCCAGAGTACCCAAAGGATCCACTGCCAACATCCTGGTGCCAGACCCCATAGGACACCCTGAGAGGTCCTCTTTTCCATGCCCAATGGAATTTTTGACCACATAAGGGGGGACCAACACAATATTATGCCTGATCTGTGTAAACCTACCATTGGCCGCTCATTTCAGGCAGCTTTGTCCTCCCGATCCGCTATCTGCATGGTATTGGTTTCAAAATCAGACAACAAGAACAACCTCTGGGCTAGCAACCTACCACACTTGAATGTTCAAGTTTTGCAGAGGTTTTTGGATTGTTCAGTAAGGCAGCCTTGACAATTTTCTTTTTCAGTGGATTATCCTTTTTAATGACAGTGCTCGTCTCTCTGCATTCAAATGTTCCACCAATCCACAGTCACTGTTTTGAGGGAACACCGAAGTCGCATCCTTTGCTCAGCCCCACCCAAGTCTATTGGGATTGGTTTAAAGAAATACATACAAGTTTTTAGATTTGTCTTTTTTTTTTTCATATAGCAGAAAGATGATGAGGTGCAGCCAGACCATTATGTACTACAGAACAGGCTGTCTAAGTAACACTGCAGCTGCCCTGATCTTCAACACCAGTTTCCCTCAATGCTCCTGTTCACAAACAGCTGCATCTCCAGTCATAAGTCCCCCCAAGCTCCTCTGTTTGTTGTTGAGGCCACAGTCTTTGGGCTCTTTTCTGAGCCCCACCCACCTCCATCACCCAGTGTGACTTGGCAGCTGTGGAGTCCGTCCACATCTTGGGTAACCACCACCAAGAAGGCACAACATGGGTGCAGCAGAGGAGGGATTTTCTGTGGGAGTAGAAGAAGTTCTTCCTGCCAAAGTCAATGATGTCGTACACATTCACCTCCTCCATCACGGGGGCAATCTGCCATGCCTCCAGGACAAATATTCCTATTTTCTATTTCTGACTCTTGACTTTTGCCTTGTTTCTCTCTTACTTTGTTTTATTCTTGTGTACCTCACGAACCAAGGCAAATTTACTGCATGTGAAAGAAGAAACTGCTTGGCAATGAACTCGTGTTTAGAGAAAACAAATAAAATATGCTGACAACAAAGTTTGCATTTACAATTAATATAAATTGTATTAGTTTTATTTACATAAACAGAAAGTGGGTAACATTATATCTTAAAATCATATTTGCTTTTGAAAATTAGTTGTATTTGAATATATTTTCCATATTTTTGGCCTGAAAAGCTGATAGTTGTACCACATGAGCAGCTGTCCACTATGGCAGCTGTGTCTTAGATTAATTTGAAGATGTCTCCTCTCCTGTTTTATCTGTTGCAAGGTGTCATTTTGGTGGGAATAAGGGAATTATTCTACACTAAATCTTTCCCCCAGTTACTCTACTAACTCAAAATGAGATAAGTGTGTGAAGTGTAATGGTTGAGTTGAGTATATATAGTCTGTCAAATTGTCTTTGAGTGCTGCTTTTACTCTTTGTTTTTGGGGCTTTGTGTGTGTTGTCTGCTCAGACGCTTTTAATAGTCTAGTAAATATGTTTTGCCTTTCTGTGCTAGGCATTAGAAAACACATAAAGAAACAAAAGAGATTCAAGTGCAGAAAACCACATTTAATACTGAATAGCACACACAGCAGTCAGGGAGTTGTTACATAAAAAATACATAATAATAATACAAATCAGGTAAGTATTCCTTCTTTTTTTGCATAAGTGTGTCTTTTGAGTCACACTTATGAAGATAATAAAATATGTTCTCATGAGATGTGGCAGTCAAGATGATAATGTGATTTTAGTAATCACAAATTACCAAGTGACAATGTGAAAACAGTGTGACAATGTGAAAGTGGCTGCTCATAGTGATGATATTAAGCTTCTCACCAGGATCTAAATGTCCCCTGGGCTTTATAGTGAGTGTCAGCTCTTCGTTTAGCTGTGCAGTCCACAACTGCACTTTTTTTGGGGGTTCAATCTCACCACCTTCTTACTGCTAGTTTCATTTGCAGCAGGCAGCAGTTTTCAGCAAAAATCTATACTTCTGAGTGACCCGATGGCTGAGTGATTAGGGGTGCTGTTAGGAAGCACCGGCTCCCTCACTGACTACATGCTAAGCCTTTCGGTGTAGAAAGGTGGACATTAATCATGGATAGCTTTGTTGTTTTCTTTTACTTATTTAATTTTATAATTCCACCGGACAGAAGCAGAACTTATCTTAAAGTTGATTTGTTTGATTGGAAAAAAAAAAAAAACATTAAAAAGACATTAGGTTTTAAAAGCCATCGCTGGTGATTCAAGAGGAAGTATGACACAAAAGCAACTCTTAAATGTGATATATGAGTAGGTGGGGTCTCAAATTTGATTGGATGGCAGCTGTATGGTGAAACAAAATGAATATTGAAGAAAGCACGAATGTTTTGTGTATTTTAGATGTTCAGTATTGACCGATTTATGGTTTATGAATTTAACAATGTCAGTTCTATTTTTAGAATTGTGACCTGACTGGCCAGTTTGAACAGGGAAGACAGGAACCACTTAATATACACCGATCAGCCACAACATTATGACCACTGACAGGTGAAGTAAATAACGTTGATCATATTGGTACTATGTGTGTTCTGCTGGAAAACCTTGGATTTTACCATCCGTGTTGATCAGACATCAATGTGAAATGGACAAGGCGAGATGCTGAACACATGCTATACGGGAGACTGGCCACTCCGTGTATAGCATGCATTCAGCATCTTGTCCATTTCACATCGAGTCACATTGAGTGTGGGGAGGGTTTATAAAGCCTTAAAATATATATACATAATAAAATAAATATAAGGTTGCTACTTCGCGGATTTCGCCTATCGCGGGGTGTTCTGGAACCTAACCCCCGCGATAGACGAGGGACTACTGTATATTTAATTTAGATTTGACCAATGAAACATCCTGCTAGTTTTTAAAATTAATTCTTATTTACAATTCATGCTGGTATGCTTAAAGTAATGTTGTTCTGATGGTATAATGTTTTTTTCTAATTAAGACATCCTTTTTGATGGTTTAATACATAATGCACCAAAGTATTACATTTTCCTCATAAAAAGTGCAAAACCCGCATAATATGTAACAACTTATTACAAAATGCGGCAAATTATTACAAAATGTGGCGTTATTACATAATGAGGTCAAAATGTATTACATTATTAGATAATGCGCCGTTATTACATAATGCGGTGCTACAGGGACCAACACAATATTAGGCAGGTGGTCATAATGTTATGCCTGATCAGTGTATTTGTGTATACAGGAAGGAGAGAATGGAGACAGTCTGCTCTGAAGTCAGCACAACTCAGCACTAACTGCAAATGCGTAACTGCTAAGAGTAATTATTTTTGAAGTTTTTCCTCCAAGTTTATTTTGTTTCATTTTTGTTTTCTTTTGTGGGGCTGCTATTTATTTTGAAAATAAATGGCTTCCTGTTTTTCTAGCTCACCTCTGCCAGTGTTTTTGTCCTTCCCATGCATCACCAGGCCACCTTACACCTCGCTTTGCAACAAGCTCATACCATACGGGCACAAAGTCCCCAAACAGCAAGTCGGCAGTCGGATTTTTGCATGTCATTCCTCCGCTCTGTTTTCACACATTCCCTTTTTCTCTCTCCACTGTCACTACCAAAAATAGGCATAAATTGCAGAAAAATAATTAAAATAAAACCAAAACAAATCTATATATTCGACAAGAGTTGAATATTTGACCTGAGAGAAGAAAGAGTTCAAATGAATATTAATGTTGTTCTATAATTGCTGGATGTGTAATC
>OMNN01059431.1:5474-18310 GCA_900302755.1 Chromis chromis
AGCAAAACTTGTATTTATTAAGCTCGTAATGTGTTTTGTTTGCAAAGTTGCAAAGTCACTTGTTACTAAAGCTGTCAGATGAATGTAGTTATAATATTTCTCTCTGAGGGGTAGTGGAGTAGAGGTAGAGAGTGGCATGTAAAGAGTCAAGTAAAGTACAGCTACCTTAAGTTTGCAGACAGTACTTCATTAAATGTACTGAGTCCCATCACCTTACGTAATTCACTAAACAAACAAAGTATTATGTTCTACAGTTTCACTCAAAAGGAATTTTGAAATATGCATACCGACGTGGTGATTTATGATTTAGTTCTTTGCCGGGGGTTCTGTCTGGACTTTATTTGATGTTTCTGTTTATTATGGTGTTTTTCAGGTTCATGAGATGTGCTGCTGCAGCAGACATGTTGTGAATAGCACAGTCTGATTAAACTTTAAATTTAATGTTGTAAATTATTCCTTAAACCTGCATTTAAAAATATTTTATCACTTAGGGGCAGCAGAACTGTCTGTAAACACAACATTGACATATTATCACTTTTACAGTGTATGTGTAAGCAAGATATAGAGCAAGTTTAGCATGTATTTGGTGACTTTGTTCTTGAACCCAGTGGATAAAAGTATCAATATTCATTTGCCTTTCACCTCTGTTTGGCTTTCACCAACTTTTGATTAAAGTTATAGCAGCTCCTAAATGCTCTACTATGTCCTTCTAATAGTGTCTAATGTTATGTGTGTGCTAGTTGATGCTGAGCAGTTTTTATCAGAGATCTGTTGTCTGCTGTTGCAGCAAATATTGCGAATGAGAATGAGTGAGACTAAATCAAAACAGTAAGGTTGAGCACTATGAAGCCAAAACAGTGAGCTGAAAGATGAGAAGCTAAAGAGCCAACCACATGTTATCAGTCCATTAAATGTCTCGTTATCATCACTGATTATTCCTACACATATGGGACAATAAGGACGACCTCCACCTCCTCTGAGGCTCAGTAGGGTGTCATCAGTTAATTTAATGGTGGCCCATTGCCATGTCACTCAGTGGTGGGGAAGCTGTGTTGTTTCACTTCACTTCAGTGAGAAACCAAATTCCACATTTAGAGGCTGAATGGGATGGAGGAAGTGTAAGTTAACCGACTTTTACCCAGGAGATTAGAGGTGGAGCCCTGCCTCTGACCATTCTTAAACAGGTGCAGTTCAAAAAATTTGAATATTGTGAAAAAGTTTTGTGTTTTTTGCAATTTAAGTCAAAAAGTAAACTTTCATAATAAATTTATGAGTCTGTATAAAGAGTGAAGAGGCACAAAACCTCAGGTGTTTTAAGTCCAGTGTGAAGTTTCTGTAGTCTGTGTTGATTTGGGGTTTCATGTCATCTGCTGGTGTTGGTCCGCTGTGTTTTATCAAGTCCAAAGTCAATGCAGGCATCTACCAGGAGATTTTAGAGCACTTCATGCTTCCATCTGCTTCCAAGCTTTATGGAAATGCCGATTTCCTTTTCAACGCAATGCCAAAACTACTACCAAATGATGCTGACCATGATACATATTACTGTGCTTGATTGGCCAGCCAACTCACCTGACCTGAACCCCATAGATAATCTGGTAAAGGAGTGCTAAGTGTATAAATGAACATACTTTGTACGTTGAACATTTCTGTGTTGTAAATTATTTTTATTGATTGATCTTAGGAAATTTTCTAATAATATAAGATACTGGATTTCTGATTTTCATAAGCTATAAGCCATAATCACCAAAATGAAAACAAAAAAAGGCTTGAAATATTTAACTTCACGTGTAATGAATACAGAACATATGAAAGTTTACTTTTTTTAAAAATGAAATTACCAAAAAAAAGATAACTTTTTCACAATATTCAAGTTCTTTGAGCTGCACCATGTGGTTATATTTTGACTTAAGTCTCATTTTACTTTGTTTTCACGCAACTGCTTTTTCAGTTGGTGTTTGGTTAAATTTAGGCATCAAAAATGGTTGGTTACAAAAGGATCATGGCGTGTGTTAAAATACACCCTGTCGCTACACTTACCATATATTACAAAGCCCCATTTTGAATGTTTCCAGGGTGATGTGTCAAGTGAAAATTTTACATACAGTTATTCACGCAACTTTATCAGTGTTACTTTCTGTTTATCAATGATAAGAATACATAATAATGCGTCTACTGAGCCAGTGCTTTGATAATGGCCATTTAATGGACTGATAACGTCCGATTCGAGTGCATACCCAAACAATAATGTGTGGGTAAGTGTGGACAATGCACACAGGTAGACAGAAGGTATCTCTCTCCTCACCTGACTCCAGATCAGCCAAGGCATGCAGAGGATGTCTCTGTCCCAATCAAGGATGCAACATTAGGAAATCAGAAAGGAGAAAGTAAGGAGGCAGAATGAAGATCAGGAAAAAACAAACTTCAGATGGGCTATCTATAAAGAGAAACACCATCTCTATAACAGTGACTTGTGCAGAGCAAGGCAGTCCCATTTCGCTGCTATCATTAATGCATTTATGAACAACACTCTGCTTTATTTGCCACAGGTTAACAAATCCCCCACTGATGTCACCTTCTGAGTTCCTGTCAGCTAAAAAAAATGAATGAATTTGGTCATAATTTCCATCAAGAGAAAGAGAAATATTGTAGTTTTCACACTAAAAATCCCCAAGAAGAGAGAACACATCAGTCCAATTCTTAGATCTTTGCACTGGCTCCCAGTTAAACATACAATTACATTTATGACGATGTCTGTAAGTCTCTTCATGGTCTAGATGTAAAAGATATGTTTGCTGAGTATTTGAAACAATGCAAGCAACTTGCAAAAGCTGCAATTTAGGATATATTCTCTGCACACATTATGTAGATGTTACATCTGAGACAGGGTTTAAGCTGTCCATGGTTTTACAAAATTCATGCCGTCCTCCTTGTGTGACAGTCATGGCATTGATGGTATTTCATGTGGTAATGCACCATTACATGTTTTAAATCTATTGCACAGTGAATATTTCCCTGAAGCTTAGCCTTGAAATAATATAAATAAAATAACAACATCTGCCTGAAAAATTGCACTTTCCCCCCCCAAGTTATGGAACTAGACACTTGTATACTTGGAACTCAGATATGCTCCAAATGTAGCCATGCTTTTATTTATTTCATAATGCACTTTTACATATTCCATAAATTCAGATTTAAACTCCTCTGTACTTTTATTTATTATATACTTTATCTTTTGCATCTTTTTATTTTTTCTTATCTGTTGCCTGTAGAGCACTTTGAATGACCTCTGTGTATGATAAGGTGCAACATAAATAAACTTGCACTTGTTTCTGGGCCAAGGTCTACATTTAAAGATAAGAGAGGTAAACCCCTGCTCGGGTATATATGCACTTACGTGTGTTTGTATTGTAGCAGCAGCTATTCATTGATTATCATCAGAATGTGCCTTTGAAAAGGGTTTCTCTGCTATATTTCCATTATGCATGCACTATTTAACAGTGATTTTAGCTCAGCTGTCTTGGCATGAAGTTCAGAAAAAAGCTCACACTGCTGTGTTGTTTTTTTGAGCTAGCAGATTCACTGCCATAGATAATATGTTTCTATGTGTTTTCAGCATTCTCCTTTCTATCTAGCTTGTCAATATCATTTGAATGCTGCTATTTAAAAAAAAAATCATGTTTTGTGTGCTTCATATTAAACTCCCGTATCTTTTCATTCCCAATACCATTGCGTTATTGTATGAATTGTTATTTTTTCAGCAGTCCAAAGCGACATAGTTTGCTGGCTCTATTTAATGGGTGCTGAACAAAGACCTAAGCACAGTTACCGCTGAGTACTGTCACAATTTCTTAGTCGTATTTCTGTGCACAGTGTGAGAAAGAGGCTGTCTATCATGACAGAACAGAGCTCGTGGAGTCCCAATCATGCTGCTGCATATTGACTTTATTGATAATAGACACGGCTGCTTTGCAAGCCCAACAATATGATGCATTGTAAACATGGCTAGCAATAATGGATGCTATTTTGTCCTGGACCCACTGTGTTGTGCATCATGTCAGACAGGCTACAGTAGCTGTGGTGTGTGAATCAAGGAGCAGTTTGTATGATTGTGTGAGTACAGGATTCTGGTTTTGCATCTGTCTGTTAGATAAAGGAAATTAATTAATGATTCTTTCTTGCATGTTTTCATTTTGGTTAATTTTTTGCCTTTAAAGATGGTTTAGAAAATGACAACTAAATCTTTCCGTTGTGTGCCTCATGACTTGCAGTTGTTTGAGTCATCAGGTCATCTTATCCCCAGAAAATGGGGCCCCAACAACAGAACACTCATGGTGGTTAATGTGTAACTATGTTAGTCCCATTTTTTCTTTTACGAACAGCAGGTTAATATTTCCATAGTTCTGACGTGTCATTGAGGTCAGGAGGGTCAGCTGACCTTAAATTGCATAAACTAAAGCTTTATTTGCAACTTAATTCTCCTTTTTTTCATCCGAGCTTGAGAAAGGACCTTTTGTTTCTGTCAGACATGTGAAAAATACCCTGAGCCATGACTTTTGCACCCTCTGTAATATTAGTCACTAGTTCTGTCGCCTCCATGTAAGTCATCTGTCACCCCTTTGAACTCATTTAACCTTAAAGACATGGACGAGCCAGAGAGAGGCCTTAAAGAAGCAAGACTTGGGGTCGGGTCATGTTTGAACAGAAATAGGTTGTTCAAAACGGCCACTCTGTAAGGCAGACTGCAGCGCCAGACTTTATAGTGCACAGTTTCACTCTCCTCTTCTTCCACACTACATTATATTATTTAGGGTTATCAAATGCACTACAATAATTTAATATGTTAGCATGCAAACATTTGGAAACACAACATCACTAAAGGAGCATCATTAGTTTTGCAGGTGGACAAACTATGCTTTCATCTGGTGACTGCATTATGAAAAGTTATTATTTCACCCTCTGGCAACCAAGAATGTCTGTACAAACTTTCACACTATCATAATTCATTAATTTCACATTAATCCATCCAATAGATGTTGAGATATTTTAGTCTGGAACAAAATGGTGTACTGACCAATAGACTGAGATTGCCAATCTATAGAAACTTCCCGCTAGCGTGCCTGAAAAAAAATCTTTAGCATAAATATATTTATACACATCTAATTAGACTTTTAATTTTGTAAGAAGTTTGCTGAGACACACTCTGCCTTATGGCATAGGACAAAAAATACTGCATGTTGTTAGAGGCACTGGACTTAATGTCTGCCTGTTGGTGTGCAGTAAGTCTAAGACGTTGGTGTGTTCGTCACCATGAAGTCGTATGCACCATGTGTGGCTCAGGAACGGAGTGGAAAGTGCAACATAATGACGATTACATGTAAATGTGATAGTGATAAAGCCAATGGAGTAAGGTAGTCAACTGTTTTGGAATATGCGTACCTATTCCCAAATATGTATTTCAAATGGGGTCTTTACTGCATTTCTACATCATTTGTATGTAGGGATGGGTACCGAGCTCTGGTACTAAATTAACGTTTTTTTAAAGTACCGGACTACCAATAAGCTCCGACGGTAACGGTTCTGTTAACGGTACCTTAGAAAGTAAGAAGATCAGGTCGGAGCTTCTCTTCATCACTCACCTGCATCTCCGAGCAGCAACACACAGGTGACGACGGAGGAGAAATTAATGTTTAAAACTGTGAACTTCACTACAGTTGATGCAGAAAATGTTCCTTGACACAAGAGAGGCACAAAAATCTGTGGAAACATTCAGTAAACGTTCATCACGTCCAGAGCTCGTAGTCCATTCCTCTATAACCAGGTACATTATGTTTGTTCTGTTTGCTAGCAGTCAGAACACAGAGTTAACTCAGTTATAGGAACACAGGCGAATGATTAGGTGAGTAAGTCAGTGTTCTCCAGCCGTTTGTTAAACTGTGACTGTGTTCATGAATTCGTTCTGAAATTCAGAGCACAGGGCAGCAGGATTTAGTGATTTTAGGACTGCAGGTAAACTCTGTCTTACTTTTCACTGTTTCTCTGACTGAATGTTGGTGTTAGTGGTAGAAGAAGTACTTCAGCTGTTTTCTACATTAAAATATTAAAATCACAGTAAAAATACTGTCAAAGTCCTGCATTAATATTGTACTGAAAAGTGAAGATTGAAAGAGGTTTTATCAGCACAATGTATGACATTTACTTCATATCTGTTCAAGGTGCAGCTTTAATTCTGATATAATCCTGGAGAGTTTAATGAAACAGATAATGTTTTATTTTGTGAGTAACACCTGCGACACTGTCCACAGAGCTCTGATCATTCCATCAACACAACATTAGTGTCTATAAAGTTTGATCTAAATACAGTGTGTTTGAGAAAATAAAGCAATCTTTATTCTGTTTTTAATTTGTTTCTCTTTAAAAGACAAAACGAACAATAGAAAAACGAATCCTAAAGTAACAATAAGAATACTGTTAAAGTACGGGATCGATAAGCAGTATCGGTAAAAGTAGTAGTACCGTTAAAATCTTAGCAATACCCATCCCTATTTGTATGTCATACTGATAAAACAGGTCCCCACTGACTCGTTTTTACCCCCAGCATCCTGTAACAGTTCACTCTGTCCACAGGTAGCACAAGATAAGGTGTTGGAAATTCAGGCTGTGCAAACACAGTCTGCTCTGAATTGATCTTCGGCTGATTGTTACGTCTGTTTGACTTCCATCTGTCATCTCTCTCTTTATGAAGGAAATGCTTTGAATTTTCTAAAGTGATTGAATCATCCGCAACCTAAAACCTTTTTAACCCTCTGAAGCCCAAGTAGTTTCTGATCTGGGTTTTCTGCTCCTCTCATATTTGTCCTCAGTGTGGGCTTGTTTTTCACTGTATGACACAGTTATAATGCCACAAATCAATTACCATAGATATTTTCCTACTTACAGTTGTAATTTGTTGCCATACTTACATACTTACTTAGTAAACACAGCCTGCAGTTCAGCCGAAAAGTGTCTCTAATGGCTTCACACTGAGGAGCGCAGAAGAAATGAGGCATGTAGAATGATTTTGAGGACAAATAATTATTTTAAGCTTAGTTTTTTACGTTTTTTGTAGAACAGTACACCTTTAGTTTAAGAGTAGTTTAAGGATCGTCCGAATGTTGAAAATCTTTCAATTCTTTCTGTTTTTATAGGTTCTGGTGTTAATATATTTTGTAGATATGCAATAAAGATAACATGTTTTTTTTCATTTTTCTGGACCCAAAAGTTTTGTCTTGGGGTCTTGGGGTTCAGAGGGCTGCTTCACCTCCTGAACCCCTCGTGTCAAGTTCATGGCTTTATGAGCAGTGGCACTTATATTTAAAGTAATTTAGTTGTAAATAGGGCTGCAAATAGCATAATTCACATCTAATCAAATAATTATTTAGTCTGTGAGAAGTCATACAAACTGCAAAACCAAAAGAAGTTTAATTTAAAATAACATAAAACAGAGAAAATCTGCAAGGTATCACATTTAGTGGGTTGAAAATGGTCATTTTTGTATGATAAAATGACTCAAGCCACTATTTGCTGCCATGTGGGTGAACATCACAGCATTCACTTCATTATTAACTGGACTTTTATGACAGTGTCAAGGATGTATTATGAAACCTTATTCAATCTGTGCTGGGAGGTGAACTGTTGAGGCCCGGGAACATCCCTCACATGAGCTAACAGACACATCAGGTCCCAGCGTGGGTTTGATGTAGCTTCTTACTGCCACTCCTCCTGGGATCGCCCAATAGGCTCAACTCTCGCCTTGTGTACATACATTAGTAAAGTCAACCAGTGGGATCGGGCCAGAACTCTGTGATTTTTGCACCAGATAGCCTCTCACTGCTGAGCTGATTCCTGATGTACAAGTTGGCATTTTCTTTGTTTTGTTCAAGTTTATATATATATATTTTTTTTCTTCAAGCATCATATCTTGGAGGGTAAGGTTCAGTTTTTAACCTAGTTTTGTTCCTTGTCATCTTTTCATCAGTGTGCAGCGTGCTGTGTATGATGGATGTCCCGGGGCATTGTTGACTCCCTGTAGGCTCCATGTGACTGGCGGAGTGTGTGCACATGTGTGTGTGTGTGTTTTTATGAGTGTAGGATTGAATGGTGGCTATATTTGGCCACTTTTCTCTCCTTTTGTTGAAGTGCTTTTAGTAGACTGTCCACAATTATTTTCTGTATTCAGTGAGTCAATGGTGGAGTCGAATGAAGGGAGAAGAGCTGCAGAGTTACTGTATTTGACTCACATGCCAGTTTCTGTATTACAGCCTCATAGAACAGACAACTAGATGGAACTTCTGTGTTAGTTGTTTACCTTTTGTCACCAAATGTTCTGTCCAGTGTGAGGATTTGCTGCTTTTTCTCTTTTTTATACCTGTTTTTGTCTATGTGTCTTCTGTTACTTGTTCTACCTAAGCAATTTTTTTTTTTTTTTACATTTTTAGCTTCTTTCAGACATTCTATAGACCGATTTGCTAATCATGTAATCAAGATAAAAAATCTGCAGTAATGGAAATAATCATTAGTTCCATAAGTTCATTTAAATAGCACCTCATGCTGCCTCTCAACATCAGTAGCGTAGTTCAGATGGTTCATATCTTTAAAAACATACTGTTCAAATTGATTGCAGGTAACACGGGGATGGAGCAAAAAATATTGGAGCCAAAAAGTTCCAAGATGAACATTTCAAGATCATTTCACTCAATCAAAAGTATTTTCTGCCACTTTCTTCTAAATCCAGGCCGAGTGTTCTTTTCCCAGTTTGGCTTCCACACAGCAGTAGTCAATGGGCAGTCTAAACGTTTCCCTAACAGTTAATCTCTTTACACAAAAGGGCACTTTGTTATGGCAGCTGCTTTGCTACAAAATGCAAATCTGTTACTACATGTTTTCTGAATTCTTTCTCTGCATCCTCTCTAACCGATTTCTTCGAAGTTGCATTAGCACCTCGTAGCTTACTGGACACTCAGGGCTCAAACAGTTGATGCCGTATTTCTTGTTTTTACCTCGAAGCAGGTCATGTACAAAGACTTGAGGAACTGTTTTGAACGTGGCAAAAGGGGACAAGTAACTAAAAAAGTGTTGCCTTGCCTTCCTCCCCCCCTTCTCTCTCCCTCCTCTCCTCTCCTCCCTCCACCCCTCTCTGCCTGTCACATGTTCCTTTCACAGCATAGAAAAGTTTCAGGATTAGGGCAGAATTAACACAAAGCGGCGACGCCACTCCAGCTACACTCACAAACAACACAGAAGAGGCAACAGGGGGGACGGAGACAGAGAGCGCGACAAGACGGGGTGAAGACACTCGAGCGAACCTCGGCCACCTCAGAAAAACTTCCAGCTCTGATAGCGACAGGCAGGCGAATCCATCCCAGAGAGAGGGAGAGAGAGAGAGAGAGGCAGCAGAGGCAGAGAGACGGCAGCCGAGAGGATCTTCGCTGACAAGGTCCTGAAGGATGGAAGAGAAGCAGTTTGCTGGGATCCTGGTAAGTTTAACTTTTGTTCAGTGAGCAAATGCATACACACTTTCAAACGCAATTACATGTGGATGGAGCTACATCACAGTGGTGGGATGCAGCTGCTGGACCACCAATTGAGTCCCTCCCTGCCTCCCCTTTTCCCTAATTTGAGGCCAGGTGGTTTATTTTCACTGCACAGGACTCCAGCAGGCTTCCTATTTTATATCCAAAAATAGAAGGTTATGCCCTCAATTTTCTGATTTACTCTTGAACCTCTTAACCTGGAAAAAAAGAGTGTAAGTCTGCAGTTTCCTTCTGAGTGATTATTTTGTTGGTGTTTGAGCACAGCAGATAGAGCTGTCACCCCCTGCTGTTCACCATGGCAGTGCTAACCACTCTTCATCAACTGAACACCGTCACAAAACTCCCCAAAGTTTGTCTTCATTACAAGTTTCTATGTCACCGCACAACTCAGCTGTACTTTACTGCACACTAGTAATCTGATCTTTGCAGCGGCTGCAAACAATAGAGATGTTTTCACTGTTTTTTTGGCTGCTGATAAGAGATGAGGCCAAGAGGTAAATGTGTCAGTGTCAGGCCTGCACTGTTGGTGAAGCTTTAAATAGAGGTTTGGCGTCATTGGCAGTCAGGTCACTTCTCCGTCTCTCTCTCCCCCTTCAGTCCAAGTCCTTCAGTCCGTCTTGAGACGGGCGATAAACACCAACTCCGAGCTCCAACTCTCTTCTGACATTCTGGTTTGTTTGAAGCCTTGCCTTCCTCCCCGATGACATTTTTTTCCCTCTCTGCTGTGTCCTTTCAAGATGTATATCCACGTTAAAATGCATACGCGCCGTCAGAACTTAAGAAGGGGGACATTATCAGTCTCGCCTGCTCTCTCCTCACGCTCTCTTTTACAGCATGTGAAGGTGGTTGGAGATTTAATTCGTGCTCTTAGAACTTTATTTGGCTTGTTTTTGTCATCGAGTTCTCAGCTCAGTGACAGATTGCCAGTCAATCATTTGAGTAGTTCACCACACCTGAATATTTGCAATAAAGTTCTGAGAGTTGGCTGCAGCTTGCCGTGAGGTTCAAACATAATTAAATGATTGTCAAAAGAGGATGATTTTACTGCTTTTGGATGTGTGCCTGCTTTTTACTACATCTATAGGGTTTACTGCCTCCCACACACTCAGGTTATGCCAAGTAAAGTATAGAAGAAGTTGAAGTATCTGAAGTAACTGATCAGTGTAGTCTGTAGTAGCTGCAGTGACTCCTCAAAGCCACCAGGGGTTTGGAGGCTAATAAGTAAATTAAACAATGGAATATTTGATTGTGTTATTGTGTGAATTTGTGAGGTGTTTTGCATCTGAAAGCTACTTCTTATATAGTGTTAAAATTGAATTTGAGGCATAACAGTGCATTTTATTATTTAATATCACCAAAATAAAAGCCCAAAAGTGGTTTTAGTTCAGTTAAGTCCTTTGAAAAGTTAAAACATATGCAATGAGTCAATTTTGAAGCAAATGTTATTGACTCAAATGTGATAAAAAGCTGCAGTAATGCTATAAAGCAAGCTGTGCTTCTGGCATAAGGCAGCAATTCTACTGTACTGCAGAAACGATAAGTAATGTTTTCTCTTTGAGCCCAGATTTTGGCTTTAGATTGTTTTCACACAAAGGTAGACAAGGCTCAGAGCAGTGACAACTCCAGCAGTGACAGTGGACAACTGCTCATGCACACTTATGTACACCTCATCACTCATGATTGGTCGCTTCTCGTGGCAGGGGCCGCTGTCTTCAGCAGTTGTGGACGGTGATGTCAGTTGCTGCTTCGAGACATCAGCAACGAATGAAAGAAAGTGTGTGTCTGTGTGTGTTTGTGAGAGATAAAGAATTACAGACAGAAACTTGCTCTCCCATTGCCAACTGTCACTTCAGCTTTTATTCTATTTCTTCTATTCCTGGAGCTCTTTCATCCACTTTTCCCATCTCTTCCTTGTCACATCCATAGCAATAGCCTATAAACTGATAAACATTATTAATTTATCTATCATTTCACATTTCATCCACTCATCTGTACCTCTGCTTAGTGTTCGAAAATTGCCTTTGTGTCTTGTTTTTCTCGTAGCACTACTTTCTGGAAGTCCCCGCCCTTTTTTTTTTCTATTTTACGATCAGGTTAGATTTATGTATACCGGCCCAGATGGTTGGTGGATGGACCAGTCACCGTAAATTTCGAGACAAACAAGGCGCTCGCTTCCTGCTACCGCTTGGCTCGGCTGGTAACCTTCTGCCGGGGGCGACTCTTTCTGTCCAAACTTAATTCCCCTGCTCGTTCACGTTGGTCAAAAGGAGCCCCATCCCCTCAATCTTCCTGCGTTGTCTTTGACTGCCCTGGAAGCCACAACTTCCACTGAGCGGATGAGCAGATGGTGCCCTGGCACAAGCTTTTACCGGACGGATAGCTGTCTCTTTGTTTTTTCCCTCCTTAGTTACGTCTTTTACACTCGTAGTCTTTTGTCCTGTGTTTAGATGTATGTATAAGGATGTGAGAGTAGGAGGAGAAGGAGGAGGAGCTGGACTGAGGTTCGGCCTATTTGTCTGCTGAGCGCCGTATTCACATGTCGGGCTGTGCAGACCACAGCTGCCCCTCCATCACGATCAAGGCCAAATGGAGGAAGAGGTCACCAAAGACTGGCTTCTGATCAAAGTCGAACTTTGGCAAGCCTTTTCGTGTCTCATCCGCAATTTGATTGGAAATTTTTGGAGTTTATTATGCTAATTAGCAATTCTAATTGGACTCAAAGCTCTGTAGGCAATAAAATGATAGCTTTCTGAACCCTGATATTCTTACACATTTCCACGAGTAAGCTCAAAATTCTAATTTTATGACACTGTATAACAGGATTGCATTTTAAATATAGTGTATTCTGAAATTGTTTGCTGCAAATCAAACTTGAAGCCTATGTTTTAATGGAATTTTCATCAGTTTTTTTTTATTTTTTATTTTTTTTTAACTTTGGAATTTTCATCAGTTGTGTGCAGTTTTTCTTCCACTTTTGCTCTCCAGTTCTGATTGTTACTAAATACTATGTTCATTCTTATCAATCTTTTGAGAAAAGCAACCAAAATACTATATTTAGAACATAAACTACTCCTGTTCCAATCACGTTTTTGTGGCACAGATTTCCATTTGGGTTTTTTAACACTGGATATCTGCCACAGGTGTTGTGGTGCGTATATCCACCTCTGAGCAATGGGATTTATCTTATACTTATAATAACCACCGTCATGTATCTGCACATCTTGGCTGCAGTCAATCATGTTACAGTCTCTCAGGTAATCTATGGTG
>OMNN01059436.1:23871-44719 GCA_900302755.1 Chromis chromis
ATAAAATATATAATACATTTTATAATTAAAACTTTAAAAAATAGCAAAAATATGTTGGTGTAGAATGGAAGAATAGCCTCTACATTTAATTTAACACACAAACTGTTTAGTCCAAACTACTTGTTCATATTTCATGAAGCTGACAGCCTTTTAGTTTATTTCAGGTTGACTGCAGAGACCTCTTATGTAATCAGACATATCACACTGCAAAGATATCTGTTGACAAATGCAAACTAGCAGCCCTTTTAGTTTTCTTCTCCTCCAAGTAACATCCCTCTCTTAGGTGTATCAATGTACTGTTTCTTCAGTTGAACAGAAGTAAAGTACAGTGAGTCTCACTGCTGTGTCTTCTCTATTTAACAGAGCAACAAGACACGTGTAGACGGTACTCTGGCAGGGACACACTGTGAGGACGCCGCTTTTAGCCTAGAAGCTGTCTTCTTCGACGGGTGCAGCTGCAATCCACGCCACCCTCGCTTCCTAAACACTCTTTTGCACTTATTGGAAGTTTTACTTTCTGAATATTAAATTGTATAACGCATTCTGTTGATTTGTATGTGTACAGAGTTTCCAGTGCCTGGGAAAGTTTTCTGAAGTGGTGAGTCAAAGTAAATGGGTGATTAAATAACCGTTCTTGTATGCCAAAGTCTTAAGGATGATTGATGTGTATATATAGAAGATGAGGGCTTATTTTAAACAGATTTATATATTGTTTATTTAATGTCAGCGCAAAAAATCAGTAGAAACAGTGGAAAGAGGCATTTGGGCTTTTAGATGTTAAAAACTGTGTGACTTAAGAGCTCTTTGAGTTATTTTGGTAGGAAAAACTGCCCTTAACCCAATAAAGTAAGCAAAATTACAAGTAATAGAACAGAAGCTTATACCAAAATACTTGATATATATAGAGAGGCAGCATTATCTGCAAAGAAATGCATTTACTTCATCATTAAACTGTCTTATTGTTGCATTAATATTATTATGACATTTTAAAGGCTCTTCCACCACATCAAATGTGGGGAAACACTAAATTCTTCTTGTTTTAGCATGAAAATGGTAAAATCATGAATTACTTTTTGTTGGCACAGAATTATTTGCAGTTACCGATTTTGAAAATATTAATTTGATTAGCAACGACTCCTAAAAGCCACAGCCTGCTGCTGTCAGGATGCCTATACGGCTCAGTGAATGACAGTCAGCCATTGATTATACATGAACATAGACTTGTGAGGAAGAGTGGGAAGGTGCTTTTATGTCATTTTATATATGAGAGCTAATGGTTAATTGATTGCGTTTTTCATTTCACTTGTGTCACTATAATACATGCTGAAAGTGCATGTCATGCCTTTTCATCTTTCATGCCTGCTTCTATAAGATTGGGTCTGTCCGCCCTCTAAATGATTTATGTAACAGACCTAACTACATTCAAGTTTGTGCTTTTGAGTGGGGATTACAAACAGATCTACAGACACTTTAATGTCCTGTCTCAGATCTGCTGTGCTTTTATGTAATCATAAATTACTGACTTATTCCTTTTGGTTTCATTTGTAGATTCTATATGTAATATATGTGTGAATTTGAATATTAATAAAGTCTTATTGTATGGAATCCCTCTGTGAGTTTTCATTAAAAAGCTGCAGACATACAGGACGTACCTAAACCTGAATGCTTAAACTGTAGATACTAAATTACAGTATATCTAAAATGATCACACTGTGTTATTAGTCAGTACACCTTTCATGTAAAATTATGAAATTTAACAAATATTCATCATATTTTAAAAGTCATTTTGACCAGCATTGTAACTACAAAGCTAAATTTCAAGTTTGTACAAAGTCATAAATAAATATTAAGATCATTATTACACATACTGCTTAGCAAACCTTTAAACTGTAAGGTAGCTGTCACTCTCAAAACACTGACCAAGCCGCAGACAGCTGCTAACAGGTTGCTGAACTCTGAGTCCTGTGTTGTGTTGCGATTTAGAGGCACACAACAGTCTAAAAACTCTGGTCATAATCATATAAAGAGTTTAACTCTGATTACTTAAAGCTGGAGTTTGCAACTTTTACATATAAATGAATGTCTACTGCATTCAAGCCTTTACTGAATGAGTTCATATTATGTTGACTTAGCTTATCAGTGCCAGTTAAAACTCCTACTACTATTGTCAAATACAGAGAGATTTAAATCTGGTGCCTGTGGTGACATTCCCACACTTTCACACCAGCAGCAATACATTTTACATAAACCAGTAAAATATTCTAATAAAAGATTCTGATAGTCCAGATAAAAAGAAACAATTCAGGGTTCAGAGAAGGGATTACAGTGTGAAAAAGAAGAAGCTGACATACATTAGAAACATGTTGACAGTGTTTGTGTAATCACTATCGCTGCCAAAAGGGGGAGACAGAAGTTCCGCACTCCAGCTTAAAACATGAAGTTCATTTTGTGACACAGTCACCGTCACTGTGATTACAAATGAAACTAAGCTTAACTTTCTTCTATAATGAATTACAATATGGAATAAATGGGATGTAAAGAAGGAACAAAAACACATTTAAAATACAAACGCTTTTCTTTCTAAGATTCCAAGTTATTTTCAGGCTACTCTTTTGTTTATCTTGTAAAGTACAGTTAGTTTTTTTTCTTCATATCAGCCTTTTAGATAAACCAGGTTTACCCAAAAGTACCTTTCATCTAAAATGGCTGATTATCTGGTTATCATGTCAAAATAAATATATAACAAATACAGTTTCCTGTTTAATTATTTGTACTCCGCCTCTCTCCCTGCGTCAGCTGGATAGACTCCAACCACAGTCCCCTCCATAGGATAAAGCAGGTATAGCTGATGGATGGATGGAAGTTTAATTATTTACAATCACTACTGAAAAAGCAGTTCTTGCCTAACTTTACCAGGTGATGCCAGCCGCACCTAGACCGACCAGATATAGTGCCTCAACATATTATAAGCCAACAACAAAGGCTTCTTTTGATGTGTCATTTCAGTGGAATAGTATTTGAAATGGGAACCTTAGTTACTCCAGTTTGGGCTTTACTGCATTCCTTCAATGTCAGTGAAGAAAAACATGTGTTTTCTGCTTATCCTTGCTATAGGGATCTTTGATGGCATTGAGGTCACACCTTCACGTAAGGTCACGTCTTGAGTCTCCAGATTCTCCTCAAGCACACCAGCTTGAGACTTTCCTCTCCTTTTTTCTTTGATTGATTTAGACATTATAGTTTTAGTGGACAGTGATATATATAGATTCATAATAAACAGTTATGCCAAAATGGGAGTTATGCCCCTTGTTTCCGGGTGAGACCGCTAACTTTTTAAAGTATCTTTGTATATCACCAATAAATGTCTTGCTCAGTCATAGAAAACACTGAACTCGAATTAAATTTCTAGAGTGCACAAAGAAGATCTACAAAACGTACTCCCACAGCTTTTAAAGCCTCAATTTTAAGCCTATACGCGTGTGGATAAAAATTTTCAAATGGCAATTACATCCACAATCCGCTCTTGAACCTCCCCTAGCAGCAAATAGATGCACGACTATTCAGCCTGCGTTGATGTGCACAGATTCAGATGAGAAATAGGTCAAATGTAACTGTGTGGCACTGGACTGCTGAGACAAAAAGGATCCTTTAAGTAAAAAGGTAACAGAGTTTTCTAATCTAAAACATGAAGCACTAACCTTCAACAACAAACATTTTTTAAACTCATTCATAAACAGCAGGTCTGTTTTAGGCCACTGTGACTAGATCATTTCTCCTTTACACTGATGACACCTGGTGGTAACCACTACCTATTGCAGCACTGCAAAGCAGGAAAAAGTCTAGAAAAACAAATGCAATTGTGTAGAGACTTTAAAACGTTTCCAGTTCCAAATAGTGTTTTATTAAATGGTTAGTTCAGTATACACTGGAAAGAAAAATTCTTGTTTTTTGCAACAAGACACCGTATTGTGTCTTAAGGTTTAGCATGAAAGAACAGTCCAACATAAAAAAGACAGTGAGCAGATCACAGTTCAGTAGTGTTAATTACCTTTCTCTACTCTCTCCAGCACATGTAAAATGGCCTATTGATAAACTGTGTCTTTCACCCAGCTGGAAAACTTTTCAACATGACGTCAGAGATCGCCAGAGATTTTATTCAAGGCCACCGTTTGCCATGCAAGTAGAGCTGGGTGTGGTTAGGTTACGCGGCATGTCTGCACAACAACAAAACGCTCTCACTCCCTTTTTCCACAGAAACCTCTACCTCACTTGCCAGTACAGATGTTTTCCCCATCGAATATGCAATTTAAACTAAACACTTTTTTTTTGAAAAAATTCATTACGGGTAAATCATTTTGGTATAAAGTGTAATCTAATCAATTGAGACTCAACACGTCTCCAGTCTTGATGGATCACAAATGCTTAATCCTAGTACAGACTGGCAAGGCCTCTGATGAGAGATGATAGCTAAGGCAGATGCAGTGATGCACATACAGTATAAGACCCATGCATACAATCACAGAAGACAACACAAAACTAACCTCTGGGGTCAAAATTTACATAAATTCAAATCATGTTGTCACGTGACTGCTTTTGTCCAAGAGGATTTTACTTCTAATTTAAGTTCTTCAGTCGTAAAAAAGTGCAGGTATTTGGTAAAACTGACATTCAAAAGGGAGAAAAAAAAACTTTATTTGGAGATACTGTGTATAAAACAGATTAGTCAAATATTGAACAACTCCCTGCTACCACACTCCTTTTGCTGTACAGATAAATCATTCGTGTAAATAAGTCTATCTATATTACTGTAAATGTATTATATTACAGATATCCATACACTTTTTTGTCACTTTACATCTGTGTCCCACCACCCCTGCAACAGATGAACATAACAGGTTTGTGTCACCATGAGCTTTTCCTGGAGGACTCACACATACACTCTTATTTTGATATAAATGCACCTTGAACTTCCGTAAGTGATGAGTGTTTAAAAATGTCCATTCCACAGTGAGAAAACTGTATAACTGCACAATGGGAATATGGCTTCTACATGTCCCGACACCTTCATGAAAAACATTGCTGGGTGGTAAAAGCCTCGCCTCTGAAATGATATGGTGACTTCACTGAGCGTGAATGCCCATTCCCCACATAAGTGGAGTGACCTGTCAGGCTTGTTTAACTGGTCTGAGACAGGACTGAGTGACACAGTGGTAAAGATCACAGCGACTTTAGCGTGTGCAAAGTAGAATCAAGGCATGTACTGTAAATATTAATCAGACCCAAAACCCCAGGAAAAGCAACGATTAAAATCAAATTTTGATTATACTTCATCACACAGACAAATGGGAAAAGTTAAAAGTTGGCGTGACCATAAATGAGACGGAGTGAACAGAGATCAACACCCACATGATTGTATGTAAGAATTTAGAGGATGTCCCATAAAGAAAGAAATTAAAACATGTGGCACTCACTGGTCAACAGAAATGACGTCAGTGAGCATCCAAACCCCCAGTAAGTTGGTCATATTTATATAAATGAGGTAAGGATATATGTATGTTCAATATCTATGTCAAATTACTTCACCGTGTAAGGGGGAGGAGATCTACCCAAATCTGATTCAGAGCCTTCAACGTTTCCCATTTCCTGTTCTGAGCTGCGTTGGTGACGACACAGGTCTGCGTGTGTATGTGGGTGTATAGACCAGGTGTATAGCAATTAGGTCTTCTTCTTTAGCTCCTCAAACCGTCGCGTTAAATCATCAAAGTCGATGTCATCCGAGGTGGTGGTGTTTCCGCCGAAGGAGGATGTGGGGAGTGTGTCGGGAACAGAGGGGAGTTCTGGGAGAGCGTTGCTGTCAAATAGATGAGATGAAGGGCCAGGACCTGGAGAGTAAAATATAATTAATAATTTATGCAACAACATATCTGGCAGTCTATAAAACAGCTAAAAAATAACGGTTGAGAGCTTAAATGAACGAAAACCTTTTAATAATATTTTAAGGATAAATCTAGTAATAACCTATGTTTTTCTTCTTATCAAAAAATACGATAGAGAACCCAAAACCAACAATGAATGGCTCCTAAGCGTTGCATCGTATATCTAATTATTTCAGTGTCATCCAAAAACACATCTATGAGTCACACAGTTGCACTGGGTAACATGATTTAACTAGGATACGCACAAGCACCAAAGTAATACTACATACACTGTCCTGCTGCACTCAATACTCACCAAAGCAACAAATCAGCTTCCAAATACAGTTAAAATAGAGTAACGGAAATTATTAAGCTGCTTTAAAAAACTACATATTTATGACATGATAAAAAAGACCTCGGGTGGAATAATTGGTCTTGCCAGAGACAAAGCAATAAAGAAAAGCTCTGCCACACTGATTAACGGATTGCTGGTTTTCAACCTTTTAGTTGAATTGGTTGGTAATAAAAAACAAACGACATTTACAATGTCATCTGTCTTATCCATAACTGTTGGTGACTCGTTGTAGAACTCACCTGTGGCCTGGGAAGGAAAAGAAGGTTTGTCAGTTAGGTCATCAATCTGAAACACAGAAGAAATATGTAAGTCATCATGTCATACTAATGGTGAAATAAAGTTATATTTGTTAGTAATGAGAAAAAACAAATGCATTCAAAGGTGCAGAAATTAAAACAAAGAAAAGAAAAATGAAACAGTAAAACTGCAGGGAATTTTTGAGAAACCATCACCTTAAGTGTGACACATAAACTGATTGAACTAGCCTAAACTCTCAACAATGGACGTCACCCTCTCGTGTCTTCATTTCAGCCCTGCTCAGTGCACCTAATTAAGCCGTGGTTAGTAGGTTAAAATATTGGCACTTTATGCTCCCTACATACATGCAGATTAAGCAGAATTTGGGCCTACTCTAAGAAATAGTGTAAAAGGGTGGAGGACAGGCAAAACTGTAAGCAAGCCGAATAAACTGCTCTTCCCTGAGTGGTTCCCTGCCCTGTTCGTCTGTCCATCTGTGGGAACAGGAAGGGGGCATGGATGGGAGGGGTTCAGTCACTTACAGACTCATACGTGGGGGGAGAAGTGGGCAGCTGAGGGGGCTGCCCTCCTCCCATGGGGTGCTGGAAGTTGTTGTAGGTTCCAACGGGAACATTAAATGGATCCTGGAGGAAAACAAAAATTAGGCACAAGTCTGAAGGGGTAGGTTACTTTCATCTCTTTCACCCCATACAAAAGTCAGAATCACACAGAGCGGTTATTTTCAGTCCATACATCAAAAGTATGTGCAATAATCACTGGAAAAACTACATCTTTTTCTTAATAACCGTGCCACACTGTCATACCGTCACAATAATATTCTTCACCAACAAACCTGAAAGACTTTTAGCAGAAAAAAAAAGAACTTAACTGTATTTTGTTCAAGAGTATTGTAATTAAAAAACAAATCACTTAGGATAATCCACAGATCTCTCTGTAGGCAGCTTTTGTGGGAAACTTTGAAACGATATATACTGCGATTTTACGATTTTAACCATGTAACCAAGTTCTACTGCAATCTAAACTCTTCCATCACCACATGCATAACTTAGAGCAAAATTATTAGATATCATGTCTTTCAAAAGAATGACTTACAGCCCCTTTGGGAGGTGGATAGTTGAAAGCTGTTGGCATAGGCATGGGCATAGGCATGGGCATGGGCATGGGCATAGCAGCAGCAGGAGCAGTGAAACCTCCACCACCTCCTCCTCCTCCTCCTGACTTCCTGTCATTGTCCACATCAATCAGATCTGCCTCCTCTCCTTGACACACCTCAGGCTTCCCAGAGACAGAGGTGAATGGTGAGTGGGTAAACAAACAGAAAGCATAACTTCATCCTTCATACTGAACAACAAGAGATTGTTTTAAGTCTTACCCGGACCATAGCGTCAGGTTCATACGGCACATTATAGTTCTTAGCGATCTCTATCAGGTAGCGCTCTACCAAGATCTTGGGAGGTGCCTCCACACTCAATTTGTGCATCAGCTGTAAACATATCAGATATTTGATCAGATGCTGCAACAAGTTACTCGGCAAAAGGTTCATGCATTCCTAAACAGACAGGGCAGTCATTGGAAAAAATTTCTTACCCTGTCATTGACTGTGCCAATCTGGTTTGTCCTGCACAGCTTGCCATACTCCTTGCTATATTTTGCACACAGCTGTTCAGATACCTGAAAGAAGATTTCAGAGACAAGACTGCCTGTCAAGACTAGCATAGATATAAATGGACAGAACTAGTTCAATGACGTTGGCAATGCAGTCAGCACTATGTTAGACAGACTTACAATTTTTAGTTCAGACACCTCTGACTGGAGACGAGGCGCTGCCCAGATGAGGGTGGACACTGCCTCCTGTAGGCCTGGATCCAGTTCCCTAATAGGTGAAACGGAGAGAGTGTTAACACAGAGAATGAATTACATACATTCTCTGTAAGCTGTGCATCAGTATGTTTAGTAGTTCAATACTCACTTCATAGACTGAATGAGGCCAAAGCGAGCCAGCAGCAGGTCGCAGTAAAGCTCCAGGATCTCCATGGCTTCTACCAGATAGTCTTCTCTGATAATGTGCTCCACACGGATTCGTGCCCGCTCATCTTTTCCTGATGACAGGTAATCAGCAATCTCCTTCCTTGCCTTTTGAGCAAGCTCAGCTTCATTTTAAAGTTTGTGAACAGGAGTCAGGGAAAAGCAAAGCATCATTAGTGGGAGGAACAGAAAAATAAGACTGCTTTGCAAACAGGGCTCTGCTTTTAATATGTGAGAGTAGGACAGAGTTTTATTCAGCAAGTGCTCACTTTTCTTTTTCTCAAGCAGCTTGAGTCGGTTGATGACAAGCCGTAGGTTGACCCTTAGCCTCTCCGGTTTGAACCCTCCTCCGAGCATCATTTTGGACCGTCTGTGAACAGGAGAGCTTGAAATTACATCCTAACTCAACCTATAGAGTCCATCTAACCCCCACCTCTGAACCAGTGAGTCACTTAATCATGTGAGCAGGACCAACCCATCCCAACAGAATGACTGCGCAGATTTACCCAAAACAAATACAACACACATGTAAACGCGTAAACACAGCGGATATTAAACATTAAGTTAGCATGCTAACGAAAACTACGTAGCAACGACTAACAGCTCAAAACAAATAGCTTTAGCCTGACGCGGCGGATAGCTAACAAGGGGCAGACATGCCGCTTTAAACGTTGCTGTCTTATCTATTTAACTTGTTGTTTTTTCATGTATCTAATTCGCCACAGTATTATACTTAAACACGTTAAGAACCAAAACCCGTGTCTGTGTTGCCAAACCTGAATGATAGCTAGCCTTTGTTAGCAACCTCCTGTCACCGTTTGCTAGCTACTTAGCTCTTGCTCAACGCTGGCAAAACATAAACAAACTGAACAAACACACTGACATAGTCTGTGTAATTGAGTTATTTGAAAGCGACTGACGGTTAATAAAGCGAGAGGAACTCACCTGTATGTGTGAGTCGAGCGTACACACCAACTTATTTGGGTTTCTGTCTGTGTTTCGTCGCCTGGTTCACTTCCGTAATGATCTTCCGTGACGTAATGGGGAAATTACCTCTCTGAGTCACAGGGGTGTCAATCACAGGTGGAAGTATTTTTAAGTAAAACTATTTATAGCTAGTATTTAATTAGTAACTAGTATTGTTTTACTTGTCTTTACTGGATTATATTTTACAGAGATGCGGCTGTCTATTGCACTTGGCAAAATCTACTTCCGTGTTCTGATAACCCAGCCTTGAAAACATTTCTAATGAGTTTTATAGAGATTAAATTAGTCGACTCTACAGTACACAGACCAGACAGCAGTGGTGATAATTTTGTAAATTCACTCAAGTTCTGTTCTTAAATGCAAAACTCGGTTACAACTTTACTCAAGTCTCCATTCAATGTATTTTAAGGGTAATATTCAAATTAAATCAAATTATTTATATAGCCTCTTTGAAAACAACCTGAGTTGACCAAAGTGCTGTACAAAAAGCAATACAGGTTAAAGACATGTGAAATCAATGTAAAACAAAACACATATAAAATACTCAAAAACAAGGCAAAACAGGACAACTTGTAAGATCAAATTTGACAATGAACTTAACATAAAATACAAAAATATTAAGACCATTAGGAGCAATGGAACGCAATTGAAAACATGTACATCTTCAGATTTTACATAAAAATGTAAATGAAGGAGGAACATTTGATTGAAAGAGGAAGGCTATTCCAAAGCTTTGGGGCTGCTATTGCAAAGGCATGAGTTCCTTCACCCACTAGCCTTGATCATGTAACAGTTAAAAGCAGTTATTCTGTGGATTTTAAAGGCCTTCAAATTAAAGAATCCTAATATCAATTCTGTAGGAGGACAATTTAGGGATACTAGAACAAGTTTAACGCTCTTTATTCTTTTGGTGCTATGAGTCAACAGCCTGCACCAGCTGAAGATCTTATCTTATCACTTATCTCAGATGAGGCAGAGAAAACTGTCCCAAACCAGGTACAGTAAGTTACAGTAACCCTGCCTTGAGGAAATTAATGCAGTGGTCACAGTCTTCATGTTATTTAGACAAAGGATGGATTTCAGTTTGGCAATTGGAAATATTTAGCTTTTCGTTCAAATCTGCACTTGGCTCATTAACATTGTACAAACAAAACACACCATTATCCAGACTGTGGTGGGTGTAACTACCCAACAATATAAAACCAGCTCCACCTCCACAAGCTACAGGAATAAAACCTGCTTACACATCAATCCATTTGAACTGCTACCTGTGCCACTCTGCAGAATTAGCTTTATTTTAGATACATTTACCTTTAATGATGATACATTTAGTAAATTTTACTTTGACCATTTTACGATGGACGAGATAGGGACGACATGAGTCATGAATGCAACATGTCTTTTTTTTGTTTGACTTTGGGAGTGTGACAACTTCTTCCATCTAGACTGCCAGTACCAAATCTAGAAATTTGAAAGCATTTTGCTGCCTCTGATGTTCTGTGGTTTGTATTATCTCTATTAGAAAATGGGCTGTAATTGAGCAGCCTAACACACACACATAGACTGCTATGTTTCATCTTCAAATTCTATGATCGTTGTGGAGAACAAATCTCCACCAGAAGATGGCATCCCTAAATCAGCACCAGTGTTTTATACCTCAAACACTGAGCCATAATAAAGACCATGTACCTACAGGTGACGTACTAATGGAAAAGCCTGAACCTTTGATCCTGACAGTTATGGGATACAGTGGCTCTGTTATGCTGTGGGGGGACTTTCACCTAGTCAAACACTTTATGTTGGTTTTCCTTTAATATGTCACATCTGTAGACCATGTTTGATTTGAGAATGTTATTAAGATATAGACTGATGGGTCCAACGTTCCGTCATCTTAATATTCATGGTCCCTGGGGTAAAGTAGTTGACTCACCCTTTATTTTACCACTGCAGCATTGTTTAAGACGTATGTTATTGATTTTCTAAAAAGGAAAAAAAAAAAAAAAGGTTCCACTTGGGTTATGAGAAACTGTTTTAATTAAAGTGGGAACATTTTACAAAGACTTTCAGATTAATATACTGTAGCTTTCTCATAAAAAAGAATCTGTACAAAAAAAAGTTGATCATCCACAACAAACCATCACTGTTATTATAACTTTAGTTTGCTGCCAGAAAGCTCTTTGCTTTTCTTCTTCTTTGAAGACTGGTCCTTTGCACTTTTGATCTGACTTTTGACCTGGTCCTGCAGCTGAGAGAAGAAGGCTTGAGAGGAGCGCAGAGCCTTGTCCTTTCCGTCATCCTGAAAACGAAACAACACAGGGTTAGAAATAGAGTTTTTACCAAGAGGCAGTAACTGTTGTTGTTTGTATTCTTATTTAAGTATATATATTTGTATTCATATATGCATAGTTTAAAAGGCTAAGAGAGATTTGGGGCAGATGCATTTATTTGCATTTAAATGTACACCTGCACCTTCTAAATGTATATGACAATAAACTTGAAACATGCACAGTATTATCTAAGAGCTACTGTAATGTTTATTTTGGCATTAAAATGCGTGGCATGTCCTGGAAGTGGAAGCAGAGACTGAAAAATCAGTTTGACTGCTTAAAATAGATGACCTAGTTTGTGATAGCAATATGCAGCAAACATCAGCTGATCCAAGACGCAGCACCAGTTCAACTGGCTGCTCGAACTTACGCCTGTTCCTGTTCCTTTAATTTAGGCATTTTGTTGAATCACTCAGGCGGGAATAAGTACTCAGACTCTAACCTAAGTAAAAATACCAATACCACAATGTAAATATGCTCTATTACAAGTTAAAGTCTTGCATCGACAATCTTGTTCAAAGTAATTAACATTAAATAGCAGCTTTCAGTGACACATCATATACATAGAATAATATGTGCTTACTATTATTCATGCTTTAATATTTAAATGTTTGTAATTGAGAAAGAGCTAACTTCAACCATTTCATACACACTTTTGAGTTGTTTGATATGTAACAACACATTTCGTAGTGTTCATATGTTTTGTGTCTCAAATTGTGATCATGAGTTGTCAAATGCAGCGACGGAAGTCTAATGTTTCCTTTGTAATGATGAGGTGTATAAAATGGCATAAAATTGAATACACATAAAGTACAGGTACCTCAAAATTTACTCAAACAGTACAGTTTCTGGATTCAATCTTCCAAGAGTAGGATTTCACCTATTTCATATTTAGGCTGCAGTCAAAGTTCACATCATCCCAGCTTTTCATCCCCTGTTTAAATATTTGAACTTCACATCTTTACAACTGAGATCTTAGAGCAGGTTAATGCTGATGCCCTACTGTGAGTTAAGTGACAAGTGCAGGCCCTCGATGTAAACTGATAAGTCAGATAAAACACTCACCTTGAGTATCGTGGCTTTGCCTCCTTTTGTGAGTTTCTTCAGGTTTTCTGTGACTTCAGCCTTTGATAGCTTTTTGTTTTCCCCAGTTGTACTGGCCTCTTTAAGTTTCTGTCTCTTTTCTTTCTCCTGGATCTTTAGACGCTTCACCTTCTTCTTGTGGCGTCTCTCTCGCTTCTTGTCTGTTGATGTCTTCTCAGTACCACCCAGCAAATCTCCTGCTTTGTTCTTCTCCTTTGGTTAGAGGAAAGTATTATTAGACACGCGGTGCAACTAAATATATCAATATCAAAATAAATATTCGTACATGGACTGATAACAAACCTTGACTTCTTCTGGTGCCAGCAGTGTAGCATCACTAGTGCCGACTGGGGCCACCTCCTCCATCGTAATGGATGGTAAGTTAGACACCACTTTGACTTCAGGAACAGGCTGTGGACAAAGGACAACATTAAGGTGACTATCAGTAACAGCACTGGGTGGCTACTATTTAGAGTACATCAAGGAAATGTTCAAATTATCAGGATGTATTAATTTTTATGCTTTTGCTCTTTTTACATACAACATGCTTTATAAGATGATAGCATGATACATGCTTCTTTATTAAGTCTAAAAAGGTTTTCATGCATTAAGAATCACAGATTAAATTGAAAACTTGCAATAGAACAGTTTTTTACTAACTAAACCTACTATTTCTGATTACTGCTGACATCTTTTAAAGGGACAGTCAATCACAACATTTTGGGTAAATTTGGCAACTCTGAGTAGCTGCTGTTGGGCAAAACTCACTGGTTTAGGTGTGAAGTGGAAGTTGGAGAGAGCATCCAACTTTAGGAATAGAGTGTCCATAAGTTTTTGTATTTCTACATGGCCTGGGTTCTCCTCCTCTTCTGTCTTTTGCTGAAAGAAGAAAAAACATTTTAAAAAAAATGGATTCAGCAAAGGTTCACATGTGTTAGAGCAGGAGTGAGAACAAAATAAAAGTCAAACCTGTGTCTGCTTCAAGTATTCTTGCTCGTAGATTTGTGCAAGGCTCTGCTTGCTCTTCTCGTGATCCAGAGTTAGCCTCTTCTTGTACTCAAACACCTCCTCTTTAGGTTTCTCCTTGCGGACTACATCATCAAATGCCTTTTAGTAACACAAGTAAAATACACCGAGTTATAAATCAAGCAACACCAAATAAATAGACAATGTAAAACCCAAGTAACTGTGACTAACCTGGTCTTTAATTCTCTGTTTGATGATGTCTTCAAGCTGTAGCGTGGTTTCCTCAGTGATAGCAGGAGCTACAAACAAAATGTTATTAGTAATGTTTTAATAATAACTTTAATTAAATACCAACAATAACACCGATGTGAATAACTGTGTATCCAAAATTAGATACAGTCTTTGCCCACAAAAGAGTGCAGCACACAAACACAGAGTCACTCACCCAACCTGGATGTCTGCTCAAACTCCACATCTTCCTCCAGCATGCTGTTCTCTGGACGGGTCTGCGCTGTCACCTCTCCAGACAACTGCCAGGGTTTCTCTCCTAAAGCCGCTTTCTCCAGCTCCTCGATCTGCTTTGCCATCTACAGTTATGAACAACAATAAAATATAATAGTTGCTATTAGTAAGTAAACTCAGCCCTGTTCTAAAACAATGTCAGGGGGTTGCGTTGGCGGTACTGTGCTGCATCAGGAGTCCAGTCTGAGACAGATCCGTGGATTTGAATCAAGCCTTTTACAGACATGGACCCCTCTGGGTAAATGTAAAGGGATGTTATCATGTCATCCTTTACTCTCTGTTACTAGGTTGAACAGAATGCCAACAAATTCATGTAAAAGTTGCAGCTGCAGAGGGTTAAACATGCAAAGAGTGATAAATGTGAATCTTGTGCTGCTTCCTTTGTTTCCTCAATCATGATCTGTCAAGTTAAAGAAATAGAGAATATTGGGTGAAAAAGTGCATTTTAAAATGTCGAGGAGATTCTTCTCAAAACTACTTTCACCCTTGTTGTATGACCCAGGAAAGAGGTTTTAAGACCGCTGACCAACGACACGATCATCAGAATGACACTTAATACTTTCATTCTGACTGCATGAAAGTCATGAAAGTGTTCAAATGAACACCCAGCAACACAATGTATATAACAGCATGTGAGCAAACAGGGATTAGATTCCCAACTTAAAGTCCCCTATGATAAAATGCATGTGTGCACATGAAAAAGGCAACAGATTTGCTCTCTTGTGATGTTAAAAAGTGAAACTTATACAAAACTGTTGCAGTGGTTTCACCATAAGGAGAGTCTTGTATGTATGGCTTCAAAGTAAATGTTGAAGCACCTTTTGGGTCATTGATGAAACCCCTAAAAGCTCATCTCTGTATATCAGTTACATATTTAGAAATGTTTTCTAATAAAAATGATTACTTTCTGCATCAAAATGGTTTACAGGTAACTTCATATCATTGCTTTCTCTACAATGTGCAGCTCTATGAAGTTGCTGCCAAGTTGTAATCTTGGAGTAATTCAGCCATACATGGTCCACCCAGAAACTGATCCCTGAAGAAGAACGATACAGAAAGTACCACCTCGAAAATTAACACGTTTGTTACGTATGAAACCCTGGCTGTCTGAATCTGTTTTTGAGACTGTCATCTGTACACTGTAGTTTTAAGGTGAAAGTGCTCAGCTATGATGTTGACAGCTTATTTCACTAATCATGCGTCTTGTAGCATAGAAAAAATCACCATATGGACTTGTTAAAAGGTAAAAAAGTACATTTTCATTCATTCATTGCGTTAAAGACTCTACTATCTTTTTTATAACTTCATGCTCTCTCTCGCAGCTCTTCTCACAATTTTGCCATCACATCTGGATGAAGCCATCAGGAACATTACCGTAAAACTAAAGAAAGACATATTTTTAGTCAACAGATGACACAAACAATGTTATGTGTCCCTTGCCTCAAAAGGCCTTCAGGCACCAAACCACTAAAACAACTCTGGAAATATATTACAATTTATCATCCGCTGAGACAATATTCACGGCACAAAATAAACCACTATGCGAGTTTGCATATTTGCATTTTATTAGCAAATGCCTCGTTAAACTTTTGTGTTGTTTTGCCAGAGCCTTGTCTGTTGGCACCTATTTTGTAGAAGGATTGACCTCTTTCAAATGAATCTGATGGCTGTTTTAAAAAGAAAGCTAGCATTGGTCTGAGCACAGCCTTAGTCACAGGCTGAGGCGGCTATGGCTGCTTATCAAACCTCCATAAATCTCAGATACCAGCAGAAATCTCTCTCGAAAGTATTGAAAAAGTCAAGAACTGAAACTTGATAGCAAGCGCTTGGTCCAAATCCTAGTCATCTTCCTTGTTTTCACTGAATACATGTTTCCAGATTGAAGCATTCATCTTGCATTGTATTTACTAGTAGGTCCTACACATCTGCTTCATTATAAGACAAAATTAGGCACTGATGCATTAGAAAACCTATTTTGGTAAACAGAAGAATTGGCAGATTGAATTAGCAACATGTGAAACCTTGGTACCTTTTCTTGCCGTTTCTCAAATGATGACTTTGATTCAGACTTTGCTGCTTTGCTTGGAGCTTTTCCTCCAAAAATGTCCTCCATATCCTCTCCCTCGCTGCTCTCCTCCTCTGAGAGATTAAAGGTCACTTTCTTTTGAGATGCTTTGGACTGGCTTGCTCCTTCATCACTGGTAAAGGGCAAACACAAACACGCTAGAATCAGCGCAAACATGCTTCTCCCACACATAATTATACAGATTACACCATCATTTTGATCACACTTACTCATCATCACCCTCCTCTTCACCATCATAATCATCTTCTTCGTCATCCATTTCTTCTTCCCCTTCTTCCTGGCTTTCGTCCACGCTGTCATCCTCGCCATCTGACTGGTCGTCTGTTTTAGCTGGCTCACCATCCACAGCATCAAAGAAGTCCTTGTACTTGAGATTCCTGGAGCTCTTCACCTGTCAACATAAACAACGATCAGTATATTTACTTCAATCTGCACCATCAGGACCGAATAAATTAAGTGACAATCTGTGATAAAGTACATACAGTGTGTTTCTGCTGCTTTTTGGATGAAAGCATTTTAACTAGGTCAAGATCCTCATCGTCATCAGAGGGCAGGTCCTGAAAATAGTCTACGTCATCCTTATCCTCATTCTCCTTTCCCTCTCGCTTGTCCATATCATCAAGAAATGACTCCATCTCTGAGAGTTTGAAGAACTTATCGTCAACCTCAGAGGGAACCATCTTTGTTTTGGAGCCTTTTCCTCCGATCTCCTTCTTTTGTTTCTCTCGTTTTTCAAGAGCATCTACATCAAAATCTAAATCAGAGTCCTCTTCTGAGTAATCATCTGCACCCTCCTCAGCCACCACAGCCTTTTTCTTAGACTGTCTGGGGACGGGTGCTTCCTCTTCTTGTTCCTCGACATCATTTTCATCATCTGTTGCTCCTTCTTCCTCTTTACCATTCTCCTCCTCTTCTTCCTCCTCCTCTTCAAGCACAGTTAATGTCTCATCTGACACAGCTTCATCAATTGCATGTTCAAAATGTTTCAGTACAGAATTGTTCTGCAGCTCCAGTTCCTGCCAAATCTGCTCTTCATCAAAGCTTTCCACCACCAGCTGAGCCAACGGGCTTCCTTTGTAATCTGCAGGCTCCTGAGCTTTGTGGAGGTCGTACAGGGTCTTAGTGAGAGAAGTAAAGTCTGCTGCCACTCCATCTTGAAGGCTGCAAAAGTGAAAACACACAATCAGTGAGGCATGTCTGAGGTAATACTAAAAGCACATGTTTTTTTGTATTTGGATTGAAGGTTGGTACAGTTTTTTTTTTTTTTTGCAGTCATTAATCCTCATTCAGGATAAATGTACAAAGGCATTTTATAAAGCACTGACATTAGATGAGTCCAAATCCAAGTGGCGTATTGCCTCATTATAGCACTATCTTGGGGTATACACACATTTTCAGTTTGTATTAATAGATGTGACACATCTTTCATTCATTCGAGACAAAAGTGGTACAAGACAACAAACAAATACACACTAACTTTTCTTCATTCATTCTTTGTGGATTAGATAGAATGTTTGGCCAAGAATTTTGGTGTAAATCCAGGAGGATGCGTTTGGTATTGATGCAAGTTATTTTTAAATAATAAATCAAAACTATGTTAGCCATCGACTCACCTAATAAATCTATCCATAGAAAAAAAGAATTTTCCTTGTTCCTGGAATATTTATGTAATGTCAGGTTTGTTTAAATCAGGTGAAAGAATACTCCCACGTCGCATAAAATCAACATCTCAGACTATTTCACTTACTGGCTTGCCTGTGATTTGATAGTTTAGATCAGGGGTGCCCAATCCTGGTCCTCGAGGGCCCCTATCCTGCATGTTTTAGATGTTTCCCTCTTCCAACACACCTGATTCAAATGATCAGCTCATCATCAAGCTCTCATATTTTCCTTGTATAGGACTAATTTTAAGTGGCTAATTTGCACATTGCACAATCACACTGGAAATATTTCTATTACTTTTTGTCACTGCTTCTTATTTATTTATCTTGTTAAACTTAAAAAAAAAAAAAACTGGCAACACTTTTAAACTATATGATACTGTTTCACTGCACTAAAACACCATGTCAAATTCCTTGTTTGTGAAAACCTACTTGGTAGTAAACGTTCTGATTCTGATTAACAAGTTTTATTGGTTACATTAAGATTTTATATACCACAGCAGCTGGTTCTTTCAATTTATCAGGCATTAATAGCACTGTACTGACTATTACTGTTTAATCCTCTCTTCTAAACATAAATATGTTAATACAGCTAGCTCGGCTGTACCCTTTTAGCCATATTCACACAGGGCACTCACTAAAAATGTAGTAAACTTTAAGGGATGTCACTGTGGGACAGTTCAGTTTCCTGTGGTTGCTGTGGTTTTCATTGATTAAATAAAAAAATAATGGATTAAATAGGTTTCACTTTTGTCACCACATTAAACTGTTTCTACAAAAAAATTTAAAAGAATGTAGTAACACCTACTAATGTGATTTCACGTGGTAACGCTATCAGCTGTGCAGTTAGCATTAGCCGGCTGTTAGCTCGTTTAACCGTTTATCTGCAAACACGAGACTTGAAAATATACTTAACGACTTTTTCACCAACGTGCGCAAATAAACAACAAACACTTACCTCAAAAAGTTCTCTGGCTGCGCTGTGTTAGCATTTATTTTCTTGACACACTCCTCCAACACACTCCACACATCTCCACTAGCCATGGTGTCCCCCACATGTGTGACCGTGTGTGTCGCAGGTAAACAGGCTCACCGAGAAACTCTTCCGCGTCTGCTTGGTTCCGAGCTACAAACATGGCGTCCACCGTGCTGAAGGTTGCAGGTTGGTTCGTGCCGATACTTATCTAAATAACACATGTACGCTTCACCGTTGTTTATTCTGCTGTTACTAATATAAATATGGGTATTCTCTAAATCACTGTAGAACCACAAACTGAACTTAACATAACTAAGTTCACGTTACACCACGAGTTTCTCTTTTTTCAGCGTTTGTTTACATCATACTTCTTGTAATTTGTGTCTAAACAGTGACAGATAATATAAATAAAGTCATACAGAGATAATTTCACTCACTGGAAATTCAGTGAATGCCACAGCGGAACCTTTGCAAAGGCATCAGAAATATAAAAAAAACTATTTATATTGTTTAGACTCAAAGACCTTTATTTTATAATCTAGTGGAGATTCCACAGCATCCCAAATGTCAGGAAACGTGTGTTGAATTCTGCATTTATGCATCTAGAACATTTCAGTTTGATGGCATGGTTTTTATGCATCCATAAAAATATGTATTTGATTCTGTCTGTAAATATCATTAACTGAAGATTTGGAACAAGCTGGTACAGAATGTACTGTATAACTTTAAGGGTGAACTGTATGTAGAAACTCATTCAAAAAATCTAATTCGAATCAAACCTCTGTTATTTATACAGCCCATTTAAAGCAATAACTGTTCAGCCAAAGTGCTTTCCAGTAGAAAAAGGAGTTGGCATTATCCTTACAAGTGTAAGACCCTATAGAGTTTTTTATGTGAATTTACCTGATTAATTTAGATATTACACACAGAAACCCTACAAAAAATTAAAATAAAAAAATCGTTAAAAATAAATAAATAAATAAAATAAAATTATGACCCTACAAAAAATACTTATTAGGGCCCGAGCACCAACGGTGCGAGGTCCCTCTTGTAATGCAAGTCGTTTTTATTAGGGCCCGAGCACCAACGGTGCGAGGTCCCTCTTGTATTTCAAGTCGTTTTTATTATTAGGGCCCGAGCACCAACGGTGCGAGGTCCCTCTTGTAATGCAAGTCGTTTTTATTATTAGGGCCCGAGCACCAACGGTGCGAGGTCCCTCTTGTATTTCAAGTCGTTTTTATTATTATTATTATTTTTCTCCCTAATAAGTAAGCGCATTTTTAAGGGCCTAAACGTGGAAGGAAAACGGTGACGATTTGCACATGCATCAGACCCGGCGAAAAATTTGATATTTTGGGGGAACTGCACATGTGACTGGCAAAATGACTCAACAGCGCCACCTTGAAATTTGGCGTTTAGTGGAGTTAATACAAATAGTTTCACGTACAGATACGAAATTTGGTACACATATGTATCACGACAAGACAAACAAAATTGCCTAATCAACCCTTTACCCAAAATGCAACAGGAAGCCGCCATTTTGAATAAATTATGAGAAATTTTCAATTTTCGAGAGCTATAGCTGCAAACATAGTAAGTCCAAGAGACTCAGAGTTGGCAGTATATAAACAAGAACTGTGATTAAAAGTTATCAAAATCTTGTATAAGTATTAAGGCGCGGTCTCTG
>OMNN01059450.1:1962-12434 GCA_900302755.1 Chromis chromis
ATACATCATGAATGGAGTGAGCACACACCTGTACAGTATCACTTAAATGTCAAATGATTAAAAGATGTACCATCACACAGTAACTGCATCTAAGCTGAACAGTAGGTTTGTGCTTTTTTTTCAGTACTTTCTATGTCCAACTTAATTTTTTGATGACGGACTCAATCCTCCTCTGCAAGGACGATACCAATGTTGTATAATTTTCTGGAGCGACGTTCAGCCATTCTTTAGAGGCTATTTTCTCAGCACTTCTTTGCTGGAGGGGTTGTGTTGTTCTACCTTTCTCTATAAAACACCCCAAAGGTGTCCAAATGGATTCGAGTCTGGTGACATACTTAACTTGGATCAGAGTTTTCACTTTTTTTTTTTTTCTTCTTTAGAAACTCTTGTGTGATTTTGGCAGTGTGCTTTGGATCATTATCCTGCTAAAATATTCCTTTTCTGCCGAGCTTCTGCAAACTGTGAGTCATCTTGTCAGTCAGTATTTTGGTATATTCAAAGAAAGTTAAGTTGCCACCTATAAAAGTCATCACCTCAACACCTTTTGTTCTCATGCACCCTGACATCAACACAATCACATCTCTGTGCTTCACTGTCAGGTCTATGCATCTACTTTGGTGGCCCTGGCCAGGTTCACGACCACATCTGAGCCAAACAAATGTATCTTGGTCTCATCTGACCCAAGACTGTCCCAATACTCATCTTTATACAAACAAGGTTTTTTTTTTTTTCTTGGAGGCTGTCCATAGAGGTTGTTGTTATGCAGTGTCTTTCACACTGTCTGAGCTGTCACAGAGGCTCCGATTGCACCAAATCTGAAGCACTTGATGTCTGTTTGTCAGCGCTAGATTGTGAAAGTAGCACACTGTCGAGGGTGCCACTTTAGGAGAACCACTGTGGCTCTGATTAGTGGTACCATGGCTCATTTTATGTCTCCTGAATGCTACTGTAGATGTGCTTTGACTGATTTTCGGTTGGTCACAGATTTTCCTGTATTCTTTTCTATCTATCTGAAGAGTGCAGTTCTTGTCCATGTGGAGCTTTGATGCAGACAGACACAGCCCAGAGGTGCTGAGACAGCTCTGGTGATCACAGGTCATTTTTATAACCACGGTGTATTCAAATTATGTTTAAATGATGACAGGTTTTCTATCTTGTGTGTCACTGAGCGTGGGTGTATTCACTGTTGCCGCTTTGAGTCTCTACTTTGGGGCTTGTGTTTTCAGTCTATTCTGTCGAAAGTCTTTGTTTTTGATCAGTCATACAAGGAAATCCTCAACTTGTCAGCGTACAAAGAATGCAGTTATTGAGAGGTGGTGTGATGGTGAATCATTTGACATTCAAGTGATTTTGCACAGGGTTGTACTCTCTTCTGTTTTATACTTTTTATCAAACTGAATAAAATTATAAGTGTAAAAAGTGGATATTTGAAGATACATAGCGGTTCAAGGTATGATTTAACAATAATCATCAAAAGTCTTTGTGGAATTTAAATTAATTGCGCCAGTAAAGTAATTAAAAAACGGTCTCACCTAAACGTAGCAGCTGTTTAACTTACTTTATCATGTGTCACTCTTAAATTTAAACTATCCACCAAATGGAGACGTTTCCCGCATCTAATTTTGGCAGCTAGTATCAATTCCTGACATTTCAATCAGTTGTGATGGGATGCTCTATATCCTGCTGCTCCACTTATCTGATCAAGGCTGATAGAACAGGTGTGCATAAAAGCTTCCTTCGCGCATTCAGCTGAGAAACCTGAATGTCCCATTTGAATCATGGATGTAACTATGAATGGGAGAGCAAGGCAAGAAAATAAGTGCACGCTGGAACCTTGACTCAGGGATTCGAATGTTTGTTCTTGTTTGATTCATCCTTTGTAACTTTTGTTTCTCAACAAACTCACCCAACCTGTGCATGCACTTAAAACTCGTCAGAATGGGAAGATAGTGTGCACCCTCGGCGCGCAACGGCAGCCAGGGACAGACTCACTGAATAATTGAGCCCATAGAGATTGAAGCGCTTCCTGACCCTCCACTCAGAAAAGACAGAAGAAGCTATTTTTGTGGCAGGGACACTCACGAGGAACGCAAACAAGCACACACACAGATTCACGAACACAGCTCCCACACACACACTTGCATATCTAGTTATCTATCTATGATAAACACACACATGCAGGGAACATACATCAAAGGTTCTATCCTCTTCAGAAGAGACTCTTAAGACTTTAAAAGGAACATTGTGCTTCCCTCACTCCGCCTCTCCTTTCATTTCTGTTAAACATCCTTTGCTTGAACTTATGCACTCTTGAAAATGCGTAACAGGTTACTTAGTGCACAAAAAATTAATGAGATGTCTCTGGTATCGCTGTCATTTTGCTTTGTTTTTAAATCAAATCTCCAGCTTTCGAAACTGACTTAGATCTTCTTAAATTATTTTACTTCAATGCATCCAAAAGGCCACGAGATGATATACAGCATGTTATCATGAATTTATTAGGAGCGTACATTGGCATTACTGTTGATTACTGCTGATGATTGTTATTCACATTGAATACTGAAATGCCCCTGTTATGTTAGACTTTATGGGAAACAAAAGCTACGAAACTCCTTATATAGGACGCTTAATTACAGCACAGTTTAGTACCCGCATACCTAAACCATTCTTATTTTTGTTAGCACATTAACCCTGCACTGCCTACCTGATGCATTTGATGAATTAGTTTGGTTATGGGGGAAATCAAGGTATAATATTGAGACCATGTTGTTGGATTTTACCTCTAAGACATAAGACATGAATGAATGAATTAAAATAATACCAGCGTATCCCCATTAGGACATAAGCTCAAGTGCGACAAACACATTGCTCCCTGATTTTCTTTATGTTGCTGCTATTTCCTCAATTCTCCTGGTTATTCGCTCATATTATGAGCCCAGCAACCACAATAACCTTCCCTACACTGCAATTGCCTTGGTGAATTGCTCAACTCATTTAAAGATCCCCTATGGTGAGGGGAGTTTAGTGTTTTACCTTGTTAGCATGTCCATATGGTGTTTTTAAATAAGGCACACCATGAGCAAAATAAGCTGTTCCCGTCGTGGCTGAGCATTTCTACCTTGAAACAGCAGCGTGCTAATGAGATTCAGACTTCTGGAGTTTCATCGGCAACAAACCAAAGGAACTAATCCTGTCAACTTGTAGGGTGGATCTTTCTGTGTCATTCTTCTTTGGAATCAATTTCTAGCTCAAATGTGTGTGGCTTAATTACATTACAACTTGCCGTTGTCTAGCGTAGAGTAGATTTACAGTGTTTGAGCAGAGTCATAGATGTACTGGTCAGGTTCATGCCAACATCAGGGACTTCATGTTGCATTTACCGTTTTGAACTGTTCTTAAGGAATTCATTGTTAATTGATTAATTATAACTGATCAGAAATATTAGCTGATAAGAAGGCAGACAAGAGACATGCATGTCATAAAATGTACTCTAGATTTACTGTAGTTGTAGTCCCCTTTCTGTTTAGTGAGACGGAGTTACAGGTGTGTTTGCTGACCACCCATAGGGGTCGAAGAATTTGAAAATTCACCCATCCTCCTGCATCTATTTCCTCCCATCTCTTTCAAAAGGCTCCACCATTAGACAAGTACAGGCATATACACATGCTTCAAAAGCACAAAAATGCTCAAGCTAAAAGTCAACATTTTCTTGTGGCTTCACACAGGAAATAAACTCTGCTCTCTTGTGTGAAAGTCATCTATTTATCCCATTGGACAACTGCATTCTATTTCTTCTGCAATTTTTTTTTTTTAGTGATCTGGGTAGAAAGTCCTGCGAGTAGCCAAGGTTCCCTGTTACTTGTTTGTTAAGGTCCCTCTGTTATTCTACTGTAATTTCCCTGTCCCTTTTCTGAGCTTTCTAAAGTTGACTGTCTATTTCTGCACCTGCCTGCCTTCTGTCTGAACTCGGGTGCTATATCAGTTCCTATCAATGTCACAGTGAGCACGATGAACACATAAGAGGACCGAAGTGCAGACAAAAACCAGGCAGGCAGGAACAGAGCTTTTGTTAAACTGATGGTTAAAATACTGACTAGCAGGCAGGAAGGTGCATGTGGCCGAAGGAGGGTCCAACAGGTAACCAGAAGGCAACTTCAGGGACAAGAATAACGAAACAATCTGACAGAATGAGGGAATGGCGGCAGGTATACATACTGTGACATACTGAGCTTGGAGAAAAGTCAAGCTGGAAGATGGACAGCCTCTGGAGTGGGATGGAAGAAGAATCTGTTCAGAATGGCAACCAGAAGGCAGGCTAGACAGGCAAAGATGATCTGGTTGAGGATGGCGGTGAAAGCAGAACTGCTGGCCAACTGGGAAGCTGGCTGGAGGCATGGCTGGGAAGATACCAGGAAGGAAGCCAGAAAGCTCAACTTGAAATCTTCAGATTCAGCCACAACTTATGCAAGGCCAGGAATCTTTGTCAGCCAGAACAGAATACAATGTCTTTACAATCAGACCAAAGGCTGCAACTTTATGTTCGAGGTCGGTGGTGCTTTTACTGATGGCATGCAGGCTTTCCATCACCTCAGAACGTTCGTCCAAGAGAAACCCAGCATCCACTGGGTAGATTGTCAGATTGCATTGACATGGGGAACACCCAAGGAGGATCCGAGTGCAGGCACAAATAGTTCATGCTGGCTCACAGGTAGGCAAGGCAGCAAATCAGGCGGCCACATGGCAAAATAACATCAAGAACAAGAATGGAATGACAAATGATCTGACGAACAACAAGGGACAGATGGCTGGTGTGTATCTGTGAATCAGAAGGTAATGGGAAACAGGGGAGGTCAGTGTGGGAATCAGAGCTGGTTGATTAGGGAATGACACACAGGTGAGCAGGAGGATCAGGAATTAAGATCCAACACGGGGTCAGATGACAAATAAAAACTGGGCTGAACAATCAGAGGAGTTTGTAGGCGGGATATGACACTCGCTTTGTTTATTCGTATATTTAAATTCAACCCACACCAACAAATAATCAAGCCCAGCAATACTGGGTTGTACATTTAATCTGACTAAATAAAATGTACAAGTGAGAATCATTGTCACAAACTGTCAAAAACGGCAGCTCAGAACGGTTTCTTAATCAGCGCGACTCAAGATCCCTGACACTGTAATCATTTTAACATCGCTGAGAGAGTAAATCAATTCCGGACACAATGACAAGGAGTCTCAAGATGAGTATGAGGCATCTGTATTTGTTTGATGATACTCAACACCCACAACAACTATAATGGAAAACACTTGGAGCTCACTTGAGGGTCCTTCAATTCTTTTCGCCCCAGTCTTTCCGGAGCTGAATCTGTTGTTCATGGAAAATAAAGAACTTATTTATAAAAACTTGGATATTATTTAGCAAGTTTACGGTACAAATATCGCTTTAATTTCCATCAGTCTTAACAGAGAAGACACTGACTGCTGTTTTCCTTCAGTCGTGGCTGTTGACAACACAACACATGAACTGTGCTCAGCAATCATGATTCAGAGAAAACAGAAGCTCAGGTTCTCTCTGTATTTGTTTAAAGCAGAAAAGGTGTGCTTTATCCAGATGTCAAACATCACTGTAAAGTGCCTTTTAACATAGCCACAGTGTGTGGGTGTGCATGCGAAATGTTGCACGTGCTTTCTGATGCTTGACCTGCAATAAAGTGACTCAAGGTACTGGGAGAGTGAGGTTGAAAATTCATAAGAAAAGGTTATCTGATTGCTGTGCAGAAGGTCATCACCTTTTGCACCAAGACAGCATGAAGACAGCTTCGTAAGTTAATTCAGAAAAATGAAATGGCATTCACTGCACTTAATTACATTCTCTGAGGTGGATGAGAAACCTTCATGGCCTGGCAAGGTCAGTAATGAAATGAAAAATAATTTTTGTCTTACATAACTTCATATGTGACCTTTACAAATGGACAGCACCTGCTGAAAATAGTGGACACATATGGCAAACCTTCGCCAATATTCCTCCGCTTGTTTTGCCTATTTTTTGAGCTTGCAAACATATTAATTGCATTTAAAACTCAAGGCCAGATTTATTTCTATGAGACTGCCAAGTCAGAAAATAAATGTTAACTCTAGTTGAACGCAAAATGCTCAAGAGAAATGAGATGGAGCAGCTCAAAGTGCAGTAGGTGGTGGTGCAAATGGGATGTTACAGCTCATCAGTGATGGCTGGTTAATGCTGTGCAATTCCTTCCAATTACTCAGAGAAGAAAGGCTACTTAAACTATTTATTATATTGCAAATTAATTATGAAATACAAATTGTTTACTTGTATTTCTCATCTGGTAGGCATGTCAGGTAATACGTAATGACTCGCTTTAACAGTCATGAAGTGAGCTACGCAGCATGACAGTGTATTCAGGTGTCACCCTAAAGACTGTGACAAATGAGCAAGAGCTGTAATGCTATGATGAAGTAGTCTCGATTGTATGAAACAGGATGTACTTTATAAGGGCAGCTGCAGTGTGTACTAACAGGGAGAAGAAGAACTATACATGGAATACATGGTGAGTTATTTGTTCCTGCATTATACTTGGAGCCATGTTCAGTTGGCTTGCCTGTCGAAACCTGCATCCTGCACAAATATTTTTTCACCACCACTGCAGCAAAATTTTTCAAGAGATTACCAGACAGCGTTTTTATACTTTCATGGTTGAGTTGAAATTCTGGTGTTATGAACAGAAATCACTCCAATTCCCAGCCACCCTTTTCATTTGCTGTTACAAAAATAATTAATAGTCTTGTTTTTCTGAAGAACTGAAATTAGTAAAGTTGACTTTTTATTCAGTTTTTTTTTTACATTTTACTTTATTTTCAGATAACTGCAGCACAGCCTTCGCCCTATGGGTTTTTGTACCATAAAAGTAAGAATTGTTTTCCCACCAAAGTTTTCCTTGAGGTTTTTGTAAATCCATTTCCCTGCAGTGTTTTGAACATAGCCAATCTAGATATCCACTGTTTATGCCATACAGTCTGAAAGAGAAACTCCATTGATTTTATACTTCAAACTGTGTTTTCATGTGTGTGGGAGAACTGCTGGATGTTTAAAAAAGTAAAGCCTTTTGTGGCTCTTGGTGAGCTGCACAAAGTCTGTTCAATTGCCTTTCAGTGGTGCCACTCGAGTCAGTGTTAGCTGAGTCTGAGTGTTTGTAGCGAATCAAGTGGAGTTGCATTATGGGTAATGCACAACACATTTTGAGGCAATGTAAGTCATTTTTAGACATACGCTGTCAAAAATCACTGGTGGAAAATAAATAACGAATGTGGGGCTGTAATGTAAACACTTAGGGAAACATTATGGTTTGTCCTAAAATAAGTGGTAGTTTGTAAAGGCTAGAGGACCTTTGTCATCATGGTTATAGTAAGAAATGTGGTTAAAAGAGTCACAAACGTCCAAGTTTTGTCGTCCCATCTATCCGCCCCGACCTCCTCTCTGCCTTACAACTACAGACTACAGCCAATAGAAGGTTTTGTCACAAAACACATGTAATTTCACAGACTTTGCTGAAACAACTGATGCAAGTGGACAGCCTCCTTTTAAGAGAGAAGTAAAATGTGGGAATAAGAAAGAGACGTATTATTTTAAATGCAATATAAGGTATACCAAACTTGACCTATAAACTGTGTCTCCTGCCTGCGGCGACTGCTTTGTAAGTACACTGCATGTGCTTTGGGTGGAATGGGTTATATCTGTACGTTTAAAATAGCCACAAATCTCAGAAACAAATCAACTTAGTAAATCTGGCGTTCAGTGTCTAATTATGGAAACCAATGAACCAAAAAAAAAAAAAGCAAAAATCCTGTTTAAAATAAACACACTCCAGACTGCTTTGTTTTTAAGTATGTTGCTTGGAGTGCTTAAATGGTTACACACATTTGGTGGTAATTGTTGGTTTAATCCAGGGTTTTACAGAATCGCCCAGAATTGGCGTTGTTGTCTGGCAGTAGAGTTGTGGAATATGTGTTGTCCTCAGGATGCTTCCCAAAGAATCCAAGCAGGAGTGAGCAGCGAAAGTACAAAAAGGCTTTAAAGACAAAATGTACAAATTGCAAAGAGTCGTCAAGTACAATAATAAGTGAGCAGAACAGGAGGATCTGGGTGTTGTATGTAAATACAGCATGTCGTTTCTCACTCAGAGTCTTGATTGGATGCGACTGCGGTGATCTATATGAATATGACTGGCAATTATGAGTCAGCAGATATTGATTAGCTGAACCACTAAATCGTCTTCTGTTTGTTTGCCCTCCTCCTCCAGTAATGTCCTTATTTCCTACTAAATCTTTCAATTCACATTATTGCCCCTCACTTTCCTGGTCCTTATTAGATTTCATTACCTTCTACTGTTTCTCCTTATTTTTCCTTCTCGTCCTCAGTGTGTTTTCCCCCTTAGAATCAATGTATACAGAAATTTAGCGTTTGAAGCGAAACTCTTTAATCGGTATATAAATTAATTATGAGCTGTTTGTGCCTGAAAGACCACTCTTATAGCCTGGAAAAAAGATCACCCTTTCAAACACGCTGAAAAAGGCTGGAGGTATCAACATAGGTTTATGGGCATGTTAGTTATTTAAGAAAGATAAACAAGAAACGGTGGATTTTGTGCATTAAAGCAAAGAGCTTTAAAAGTCTGCTGTCTTGTTACTAATTAGTTTTACCTCTGTTCAAGGACATGAGTTTAATTTTAAGATTGCACACATACATTTGCGTCCACATACTTACATAAATAAATAATTTTGGAAAATGGTTGCTTTATTCTGCGTATTTGAGCATACCACATGCCCGTAAGGACTGTGTCAAATAGATTTTTGCAGCTTGGCAAACCTCAATGTAAAGACAGGTGGAAGATTTGACCCTGGTGATTACTTATAACTTCATCTGAGAGAAACAGTGTTGGGTGTTATGTGATTTTGCAAGCTTCTGTGACCCATGCTTCCATATCCAATGACTGAATATAAAGATGGACGTAGCAAGGTGTGACGCCATTTGGAGGTTTGCCTTCTTTGCCAACTTCTGGTCGGCAGCATTTTTTCTATTTGCAACTAGGACCTTCTAAGTAAGGAGTGTGGGGTTGTTATCCTTCAGCCTTGGACCGAAGAGAATGCTAGCTTACTGGAAAACAACTGGTCCATATGTGGGTTTAACACTAAGTTTCACACCCCTGCGTTGACTCTAAATTACACAGCCGAAAAGCAAGTTAGCGGTTGGGTTTCTACGCCACTGTGTTGAGTTTCCTAATGTAATTCAAACAAGGGTGATTGAAATGGAGACGATCATGTTGGAGTTGGAGCTAATAAATGGTAAATAACAGTGAGTGTTTACGCAGATTGGTATGGCTACTTAAATGGGAAGACGGCATATGGCTACAATAGGATAGACATTCGAACAGTCTAAACCAAGCTTTAGCTGCCAGAGGTACACATTTGCTAACACATTAACATTAAGTTCATGACAGCCGCAATCACAGTCTATTCTTGAGACGGAAGCTACAAAAATGTGAGTCCGGATGGGCTCAAGAGGTGGGGAGAGCATCAGACAAGCCCACATCCAATCAAAGGACACAAGGCAGCCATTAAAGCTTTTCATAAGCCTTCAATACTTATTAACACAGTAATAATTTTCAAAGCTACAATCGGCATGCTTATTAGAGAGCGTAATTTAGCAATTGAGACCATAATGACTCATAGAAAAAATGATTGAGTATTTCTAGAGAGAAATTGATGCTTTTTGATTAAAGCCAGCATCTAGGGGCTGCTGCACTGTGAGGTACTCAGTCATGAGTGGGGATAGTTGCTGCTTGGAAATCCTATAAAACTTAGAAGCCTAAGAATAATTTTCAATTCATGCTTGCTCTAAGAGTAGGCCATAGCTAAATTTCCTGCTAAGGAAATAGTTTGCCAGTTGGGAGAAGTAGATGTGTCCATGTATCCACTCCACTGCATGTTTCTCGTTGTGTTTCTATGTATTGACGAATGTTTCACTTCACATTCACTGACACAGACCTGTCAACCAATCACCTGACAAACTTAATTCATGAAAGATTAAATCAACCATACAAGGTCACATAAATGAACACTGCTCCTGCCTCTGCCACTACATCTAATGCCCCAATACTGCTAACACTATAAACAGTCCAAACACAAGTAAATCATTTGTCTCAGACAAAGAAACACAGGTGTTGATGGGACCTGAGGCTAGATGTTCAGTGAAGCACAGCCGACAGTCTGCGTCATTTTTCATTTCACCTCCTACAGCCTTCAAGTAAACAGCCAGGTATGCAAATGACTTTCCTTTGTTTCTTTCAAAGGTCTTTCTATTTGATTCTTAGGAATGAACAAGACAAAAGCATGTTTATGAAATTAGCTCTACACACACTCGCACACACACACACACACACACACACACACACACA
>OMNN01059480.1:2326-12545 GCA_900302755.1 Chromis chromis
TTTTCTAACATAAAAAATAGATTTAATTGTTAATTTTGTGTGTTTTTTTCTTATTTCTTGGGGAAAATTCTTATAAATCCAGTCAGAATAGGTCTGATCATTTATTTATTAATTTTTATTTTTATTATTGCAAATTAGATCAATACAGATCTACTTAATTATGAGTTAATCTATATAAAAAATAAAAAGATGCATTCACAATTACAAAAAATACTTGTAGAAATGCATCTGTAGTGGTGTTTCAACATCTGTACTCTTCAAAATAAAAGCACTTCATTGAATCTCACTGGGATTTTTTTCCAGATTTTACTGAACACAACCCCTGAAACCTCTGAAATATGACAATTAAACTAGGTGAGGAAATTATTTAGCTCACATTGCACATGTGAAATATAATAAAATGTTAAACATGAGCTTTATTTTGTAAAGATTACCAAATACACCTTGAGAAATGGATAGCAATGATCAAGGTCAGTTTCTGGGTATATTTGGAGACAGGAAGTCTCTTTTCCCCACAAGCCTGAACATTATTTTGAAGTTTAAATTAAGATTAAACAAAGATTAACCTTTAATCTAAACTTTCTTGCAAATATCTGCAATAAATGGAGAAACAACATCTTCAAAAAACTAAATGTGGGTTCCAATATCAAGATTTGTCTTAACATTAACCCTAAACCTGACCTCAGAGCAACAGGAATGTATGTGAATAACAGCCAGAGTCAGAAACTGAGTCTGTCTAATGTTCATCAGCACCTCAGTCCTTAAAAAACGTCCATTTCTGACTTTTCACTTCACACGACGTCAAACCTCCAGGATCTTAAAAGGTCGCTGCTATTATTTTACCGTTTCCTTGGTGTGTTTTTGAACCAGCTGCTCCTCTGACAGGTGTTTTACAGATCAACGCCGACACGAGACACGACGACATACAAAACCAGAGACTCGTAGCGCTTTATCCAAATAAACCGCGGACGTCGTTGGACTCGCCTACGCAGCAGAAAACCCACAAACCAAAATCACTTTGCACTCTGGCCACGTCTGCTGCCTCCAAACCCAGAACCTCGTCCAGACCTGCGGCGTCCTGCTTTTATTATCCTTCTGATTTTTGTTCTTTTAACCATTTGTGACCTTTTATTTCAGTCTTTCTTACATTTTCTTTTTCTTGTTTTGGTTTATTAAATGAGGTGCAATGGAGTTTACAAGCTGTTTCCATCTGGATCTGGTTCCAAGTTGGTAAAATTAAGCTCCTGACTTTCATAATACATTATCTCTAGTCTTTTGCCTCTTTCTTACACTACAAGCATTTACAAAGACAACTGGTGCCAACTTAACCATTTAGTTAATATCCAGGCTAACTGATGGTCCTTGCTTTCCTATAATGGAAACTTGATCAATTTTTAAGTAAAACTTGCAGCATTTTTGATGCTTCTGCTGTAATTTTGCCTTCGGGTAACTATACGTACTCTGTGGATCCTCATATTTGCTAAATAATAAAGCAGAATAAACGTTATTTTCACTAATTTGCAGCATAAAGACAACTGAAGAGTCAAGATAAGATGATTTAATGTCATGTATCATTGAGAAAATATGTGATAAAGTCCTAAATCTAAGGTCTGAGTGAAATAAAAACAGCACATATGTCTTTACTTGCACCAAACTACCTCAAAAGGTTGCATTAGACTTTGACGGACTTGATATGTGGAACTGGATTGAGGTTCAGTAAAATGCAATCAAACCGTGTCCCTAGATAAATAGTTTTATTCTTCCAGAAAGTTACATACACGTTTCCAATCAACATATCTTTGCTATTTATTTCACTGCTCCTCATAAGATGGTGGAGACCAAAAACAGAGCTAAAAGAGGGTGAATACCGTACTTAGATTCACCAGGTCGCTGCAAATGTCTCCACAAAATGACGTTCCTATACAACTAAATTGCATTCTCACTTCCGTTAGGAGGGAAACATAACACAAATAGTTCTCAAAGTCAACCAATCATTATTAGATGAGACGGGTTTTGTCCACCTGGTAACCCAGAAAATGGAGGAGAAGCTTCAGACGTAGTGAAAGAGTCGTATTTTAACCCAAACTAGTATATTTTTTTCCAAACTCTAACCAAGTAATGTTGGTGTCAAACCTTAACCGAGCTTCCAACATGTAAAAGTGTTGAACAAAGTGTTGTATTTTCTGTTTTGGAACCTAAACCGAACCAGAAATGGAATAAAAAACCAAAAGCAAAAGATGACATACAAGGAAACATAATTCAAAGACCAAAGGCGCCAACTCTGGTCTTCGGCTGCTGGTTTATGCCACCAACTACCTTTTCTAACTCGGACTTGATCGCTTTTTCACCTTTCCCACCACATCACAGGTCATAAATGATGTCAAAACAAAATTATGTTCCCTTTAGAATGCTATTTAGTTGTATAGGAACAGAATTTTGTGGAGACTGGTTTGTTCCAACTCGTCTTTCAAACTCCACACTTCCAGTAGAGAGTCAGAAACTAAAAACAGTACCTCGTCATAGTGTCCAAACCATGCTACTACTACTTCTGTGTTCATGTCTGGATAAAAGACATTAATTTAAATGTGATGCGACTTCCTCTCTCGGTCTGATTGGTGACGCGTCATGAGTATCATCCAATCAAAACTCAAGGATTATTGACGAAAACTCCTCTTTTAACTAAACATAAACAAAACATAAATAAACAAAGGCATTTCAAGATGTTATATGTTGGGAGTTTTGACACCAAGACTTTCATTTTATTACAAATGCATGTTGGTTATCAGTCTCCTTAATTACTAATCATTGGTAATGCGGAAAACACTATTGAGTTGACCCTGAGTTTATTTCTATTTTTTAAAACCCTATAATCAGTCAGTGTTGATGTCTATAAATCTATACAACCTGTGTTTTGATTTAATTACACTTCTAGCCATAGTTTACTGTATTTTATATCATTATGCATGGGTTTTAATCCAATGTAAGAAGTAAAAAAGACGTAAAAAGTGGAGAAAGACTAATTTTTTCATTGGTTTGTAGGTTTTTTTTTCATTATTTATTGTGTTTTATTCCAGATTCAACAAAAGGATTAATAAATAAAAGACAAAATGCTTTACAGCTCTTTCTAGAGATGTAAATTCTTGGATGGAAAACAGTTCACTTAAATTAAATGAAGCCATTTTTGGTTTTGGCTGCTGAAATAAAAATAGTCTCGAGCCTCCTGTGCCAAGAGGTTTTTTTTTTTTTTAGAAATCTTGGGGTTTCGTTTGACTCGGCTTCAAAAAAATTGATAAACAAATTAATTCTGTCCTCAGTGCCTTGTTTTCATCTGAAAGGTGCAGAACTTCCATCCAAGACTTTGAAAGGAGCTTTTAATTTTGTCACGACCTGAATATTGAAGTGCAAACTACAAGGTGTTGAGGACGCAAGGAGGAGAAAATATGAGCCGGTTTTAGCTGCTTTTTATATTGGTTATCAATCAAAATCATTTACGTATTTTAACTCGTACCGCTGTTTCATTTATCCACGATCAATTCCGTACGTCACATTTGACAGCTCTGAGTTCCTGCATTTCCTTCAGACTCATTAAACGGCAAAAGAATAAAAAAAACAACAAGATGGAGTTGTTCAAAGAGTCGCTGTCAACGTCTAGACCTTTTCTTCCCCGACGCTGAGAGACACTCGGCGTGAAAGGAAACACTCGGAAGACGTGATCTCCTCTGACACCCGTATAATGGGTCCATTTTAATAAAGTATGTGACTAATAGCGCGATTTGACGAGGATGAGACGGGAGGGAAGAAGAAGAAGAAGAAGAGGAGAAAGATGGATAGAAGAAGGGTTAAACTCCCTCTTTCCTGCATGCCATGTGTGTGTGAGCGATGGGGGAGGGTTGGACCGAGCAGACATGAATCATTCTGAGCGATTCAAGCGTTTCCATGACACCGCCGGGCACTGGTCCAGAAGTTTCTACAAAGTCTGAAAGGTAGCAACACACAAACACACACCATCACACACTCCGACAGACTCTCTGAAACCAACCCGGCGGCGGTGAATTCGAAACGATCTATATATTTATTCATGGCGTTGTCTTCCCGTGTAAAGCGGAACATTTTTCGGGGGGGATCAGCGTTAATTTAACAAATGATGCTCGATGAGTAACCGTCGTCTAACAGACAAGCAGAGCGCCCGCCGCCCGCCGCCGGTCCCAGCAGGCGTCGATTCCTTGGCACCGGAGCTGGTGAATACATCAAACAACAGATGAACGTATACGAGCGACGAGAGAGACGCAGCATCCAGCTCACATCTGTCGGCTTCCACCTTCAGCCATCACATCACGCTGCTGATTGGACCAGAATCTGCTCCTTAATATTCACTTGATGTATAGCAAAGAAGGTCCGAAACACTAAACTTCTGCAGAAAGAACAAGTTTTATCTGAATCTAATCTCTCTAGTAGGGAGTTGTGAATGAGTGAATGACTTTAATGAACTCACATGATACTAAAACAGCTTTGGAATGGAATTCAAACCTCCTTTTAGTGACTTTAACTTCCACACTTTGAGTTACGGTATTTAAGTTTCTAAGATCATGGAGAAACATTCATGCATGTTTTCATATGAAATAAACCGTATGTGTCCAAATAAATCACATAAAATCAAGCTTTTCTCATATTAAGCACGTGAAATCCAAGACAGGTTTCCATTTTTCAGTCGATAAAATATTTTGAAACAGCCCGTCGACCCACTTTTAGGAGGTTTTTTTCTCACATGTAAATTTGAGGCTGTTTGAACGACAATATCTCAGGAACTATTAATGACAAAAACCTGAAATCTCCACTGTTATTTGTCATCATGCCATTGATTAAGAATCTGTAATACTGGAGAAGTAGATCGAATAATGTCTGATTAAGGGCGAGTTGAAATATGAAAGCCGTCATGGAAAGTCCCATCTTTGAGCTCATGTTGACAAAAATAATGATAATGCAGAAGTCAACTAGTCAACCATATGTAGCTGCATGCCATAATAATAAAAAATAAATAAACATATGGAATACTTTTAATATGAAATACTTGTTCACAAAAATAAATAAATAAAGTTATTTTTGTTGAACTTTCATAACTGATTGAGCAGGTTTGACAAGTTGTACCACAAAAACTAAAATATTGGTAGATAGTCTGATCCAAGAGTCTCTAAATGGTTCTCCCAACTATATTTTTTATTAATATGAGCATTTTTCTCTTTTATACTGTGTCACAACATCCATATTGCAGCCATGTTGATGTATCACTGTATTAAACAGCAGAGATCCTAAGACAGATCTACATATCTATCGACTAAATGGTCAATAAAAATGGGAAACTGAAGGTTCTCTGCACCAACTAAAGAACTGTTTGGTGTTTTGCTATTCAATTTATTAAAAGTATTATACTGAAGGAAGTCGCCGCTGTTGATGTCTGTGTACAAAACAGAATTTGAAACAACAAGTCGGTGAGTGCAGCCCACACACAACAACAAATACTCAGTTTCAATGGTGGAACAGAACTTGTCACAAAAGAAGCTAAATTATAAAAAAAAAACACAAAGTCCACACGAGCCGAACAAAAATCAGGTTTCTTCTTCCAAAAACAACATCTGCCACCAAAAAACACACTCCTCTCCCAACAAAACAACAAAAAAACACACCAGTACAGTGTTTTAAACTCATCCAGCCGGAGGAGACCTGCAAGAAAACACGTCTCTGGACCAATGAATTCATTATTTAGAAAGAACAAGGAAACATCAGTTTGTTTTCAGTCCCGTTTGGTCTTTTATTCTTCTATTTCCAAAGCTAATCGAGCTAATGTTATTGTGACTGTATGTACTAGTATGTCCAGACTTTTGTAAACATCATTTACTCATTCACTACTTCCTACTAGAGATGCTAGAGAACCGATACATGGTACCAAGTTGATGCTAAAATTAGAAAACATGATGGAGATTGTTGTTTCTGAGGAAAACCAGAAAAAGAAAAATCTGAGATACAAGAACAACATGCAGAATTGTAGATGCAGCAGCAGGTCATACATGGAGATATTCAGTGTTTACGTTGGATGATTAGGAACAACTAAAGACGACACTGAGCATCTGCACCAAACCAAGGACACCCCTTAAACTTATATAAGCAATTCAAAGGCAGACATCCAGCTGAGTACACAGAATTCAAGCTCAGAAATATTCTGTTGTTTCAACTTTATATGACAATGAGATGTTACAATAATGTTTGCCCCAGAAACAACGTTGACAAGGGCTAACGTTAGCTTGTTTAGGCTAACATAGTTATAGCTTATGACCATAGACTGTATATAAAAGATGAACATACTCTTGGGGTCTGAAATCTGAAGCCAAAGCAGAAGTGACTTAAACCTGCATTCCTTCTAACAGTCAGCAGGGGGCGACTCATCTGGTTGCAAAAGAAACCTAATTGCATAGAAGTCTATGGGAAAGTTGCCATACTTTTCACTTGATTTGTTACCTCAGTAAACGTTTTCCTGATGGGTTTATGGTGTCAACTGGTAGTTTTAAGACTTTTTGAATACGCCGTGATGTTCCTTTTGTAAATTATGGTCCCTTTTAGAGTAAAATAGACGATAAAGCAGGGTATGTTTTACTGCGTGGCTCATTGTGAAAGGCAGATTTCTAAAAACCAAGACGGCAGCAACTCATTTCCAACCTCAAAGCTTCAAAACAGTCGTCCACAAACTAATGTGACACCAAAGTGGCTACATACGTCTTTTATTCTAGGTCTTCTCGTTCCATTTGTCAAAATATAATGTTCTACATGCCTTTGTGTGTGTGTTGGAACATTATTATGAACTGCATTCGTTTGATTCATTAATGATTTTGGTGTCAGATTTCATATTGAGAATCATAGACATTCAGTGGCATCAGTACTGATTTCTGGTATTGTGTCATCCATACTGCCTGAACAACAAACACTTTCCTACATTGAGATTTCTGGCACTTATAAATCATTTTTTGCAGTCACTAACAGGATTAGTGTCACAGGAATTATCTTGTTGTTAAACGGCGCTATACAATAAACTTGTCTTGTACATTCCACGAACAAGTTTAGCGTTATTCAGACAGTCGGATAAAACAATGGAGGGTAAATATAACGCAACACGTAACAGACGATACTTGATTTGACTGTTATCCCACAATGCAATGCACAAAGGAAATGGAGGAGCTGCTTGCAGATGCCGCATGTTAGAAGTAAATGAGAAAGCAAATGAAATAGTCAAACATGTGCAGCCCAAATCACACATTTACCTCCATCTCTACACCTTCAATGTTGGACTTGTAGTATATAGAACACACTGTACACTGTGGTACTGGAACACATCCAATACGTGTCCATTGGGATCCATTTACCTCCATTTTTTGCAAACTAGAACTTCTTTTGTAGTTTGGTGACGAATCTAAAACGGCGACCCATGAACGATGTGTGTGTAACGTACGTGGTAACGCAAAAAAAACTAGTGCGTTGCTCCGTAAGAGTTGTTGTCTTTGTGTGGCTGCAGACGGACCAAAAACTCAGCTGCAGCCGTCACACTTGCTCCCTGTTCATGTGAATGAGACCCAAATGAACCGGGGCCCCCCCCCCCTCTTTTCTCTCGTTACCAAACAGCCTTCATTATCCAAAAAAAACCCCCAACACACTCACCAACCCCCTCCTCCAGCCGGGAATCAATAGACAAACAACACAAACAACAACCAGGCGACAAACAGGGCGACACCAGAACCGACCAAGCAGCAGGACTTTAACTCAACTCATTCCTGCGCTGGAGGCAGCTGCAAAAAAAATCAATTAAAAATGAAACTAAAATTATTTTATTGTTGTATTTGAGTTACATTTCTGCAAAAAAAAAAAAAAAAAAAAGAAAAAAACAGAAGAATAAAAATTCACGAAGGTTGGGTTTTCGTGAAAGAATTGCAGCTCGGTGTGTGTTGCGAGCGAGCCTCAGACAAAACAGGGCTGCTGAAATGCGGCAGGCACTGCAGATTTTTGTTGGCTGGCTGACAGCGCCGAAGCCGGTGCCAAACCCCGACGGCGGAAACGACTAAAAGACGCATAAGGCTGGCATTAGAGCCCCAAATCTTCTCTCCCTCCTTCTCTTTTCTCTTTTCTCGCTCCGTGGCACGGCGTTTACTTTGGTCGGGGTCTGACTTCGATTTGGCAACGTTCGCTTTGCCATCCGTGAATTTATCAATCTGTCTTTTATTTCGCTGTGATCTGTCAGGAAGGAGGGGGAACGTAGGAAAAAAACATGGCACCTGAAACGCAGCAGGAGGTGCAGGTAGACCACCGGTTTCCTTTTTGTTTTCCAGTTTAACCCCCCGTCCTTCTTTTCGTAACCGAATGATAATTTTTTTTGTGTGTGTGTGTGTTTCTATCCAGGGTTTATAGTTTCCCCGCCACCATATCTGCCCCGTCTTTGTCTGGAGGATTTTCGGGCAGCACTTCCACAAATACCTCGGACACAAAAGCATCTGGAAGTTACATCCACGAGGCACCGAGCCCATGTTCCCGCTAAAACCTAAAACAAATGAAGCAAACAACACACTCCAATTATGCTCCCGAGACAATAAAACACAGCAAAAGAGAAGAAAAAAAAAAAAAAAGAATCTGTGTAAAACATTCAGGATTACCTACAACTAAAAAGCCTGCTTCTCGTGTTTTGGAGTCCATTATTGACAGAACAATATTTAGCTGCCGAGTAAACAAAGGCGGGATGCTTCAGTCGTAGCTGTAAATTGTGTTTGAGTATTGTTTCGGCAGACACATGACGACTGTTAATGTCGAATTAAAAAGGTTCTTAGAGGTGGATTTAACACGTCTCCTCTTGTCTTCGGGGTTGAGGCGGAAGGCGAACGTCGCCGGAGACAAAGAGGGAAGGTAGCGACGAGAGAAAAGGTGTGAAATTCTGAATTAGCAGCACAATATGGAAGTATTAAAGTGCAGCACAATGAGCAGCGAGAGCTAGACGGCGGAGTGTTGTTCGCTGACACCGTCTGACTAAATAAAGACTCCGGCGAGGTTTTCATGCGTCAAACGGGCCGAGAGGAAGTCGAACGGGATAAAAATACATGTTTTCTGACCTGACACTTCACTCTCACACTGCAGTATTCTAAAGTTTCAGTATGTTCACACCTTCCTCAGCTCCCACTCCCTTTATTTACAGTTCATCCCGTCATCCACACAGGCCATATATTATCTCCAGGACATAAGTTTTGCTGGAAGGAAGAAAAATAGTTAAAATACAGTTTAGTTTTTAAATATGGGAAAACTTTCTGTACGTAAATGGGAAAATCATAGAGATGTAAGAACTTTATTTGTTCTGTTTTTAGGGTATACAGTTCCCATCATACTTTGAGGGGTGCAAGAAGGAATTCTTGTGTTGCCAGGTGGTGCAGATTTTACCTGGAGCTTCATCTTTAGTCGATAATTGGCAAATAGTGGTAATTTTCGCTCCTGATTTTGTTCTATTTTTAGTCTCGACTCGATGAAAAGCGACAGATTTTGTTGCAGTTTATTGCGTTTTATTAGGGCCCGAGCACCAACGGTGCGAGGTCCCTCTTGTATTTCAAGGAATTTTTATTATTAGGGCCCGAGCACCAACGGTGCGAGGTCCCTCTTGTATTTCAAGGAATTTTTATTATTATTATTAGGGCCCGAGCACCAACGGTGCGAGGTCCCTCTTGTATTTCAAGTCGTTTTTATTAGGGCCCGAGCACCAACGGTGCGAGGTCCCTCTTGAAATGCAAGTCGTTTTTATTATTATTTTTCTCCCGGATAAGTAATCGCATTTTTAAGGGTCTAAACGTGGATGAAAAATGGTGAAAATTTGCACAGGCATCAGACCCGGCGAAAAATTTGATATTTTGGGGGAACTGCACATGTGACTGGCAAAATGACTCAACAGCGCCACCTTGAAATTTGGCGTTTAGTGGAGTTAATACAAATAGTTTCACGTACAGCTACGAAATTTGGTACACATATGTATCACGACAAGACGAACAAAATTGCCTAATCAACCCTTTACCCAAAATGCACCAGGAAGCCGCCATTTTGAATTAATTATGAGAAATTTCAATTTTTGAGAGCTATAGCTGCAAACAGGGTAAGTCCAAGAGACGTCAGACCTGGCAGGTTATATACAACAGGACGCTGTGATTAAAAG
>OMNN01059514.1:8550-23953 GCA_900302755.1 Chromis chromis
AGTCTGTAAGCTCTTCTCTCTTCCCCCCCCCCTGCTTTTTTTTTTTTTCTCCCAGGACGGCTCATCAAGCCAACATTAGAGGCTGATTTTTTTTTTCCATTGTCAGCAAATGCCAGAATGCATTTGCATCAGCACACTGCCTCTGAAAAGACACACAGACTTCTTCACCGCCACCATGCACCAGTATCCGGGGATTGGGAAATTAAGTCCTATAAATGGATCCTCACCTCTCATGTACCAAACGCACTGATTAAGAAATCCCTTGAAAAATCTACAGGATGGAATTGGCCCTCGGTGCACATTTGTAAGGATTGTGTCATAGCACTAAATGAGCTTTAATACATCTGTGAGGCTGGTGATCAATAGCAATAACTTTCAACCCACTGATTCTGGTCTTGTGTAGAACAATGCGTCTGTTTCCATTTCCACTTTCTACACGGTGTTAGGCAGCAAGAGCAGCAAAGAGTTAAAACATATGTGGGGTGAACTTAAATGAGTTATGCAGCATGTAGGAAACCTGGCAAAAGTGATAACAGTACAGCTGTACAATTTGAGATCAAGACGTGGGGGAGTTCTAACAGTTTGACTATTTTCCTCCAGCGTACCTACTGCACATTTAATAACCCTTTTTAAGAATTCTCTTTTCTCAATGACAAGCTCAGAATCTGTGAACAGCTGCGATCAGCTTGGTGCTAAATTCCATTTACTTAGAGCTTGAACCGTAAACTGACAAAGAAAAAAATGGATGTAGAACCTGTGATGACACCCATTTTTATCTGAAGAGAGACGTTCAAGCCTGGGCTGATCTTTTCTTGACGTTTTCCCAATCATAGGGAAGACATCTGTGACGTACAAGAAATGAGGTTTCATGGTTTTGAACAAGGCAACAAATGCAAGAGATTCATAAGGAAACGTTGCCACAATAAGTGTTGCTGTTTGAGCGAATGAAGAGGTGACCCAATGCATTTAGTGGCATCTGTCCATTTAACAAGGAAGCAATTTTTCACTGATGTTAATATGAGGGCAGTTTCGTGGGTTCATAACAGAAAAGCAAAGAAGGCAAAGAATGATCAAACTGTATTATGATTACTATTACGATGCAAGTTCCAAAGTAAAACAAAAGTTAGTCATTGTTTTCATGTATTACCTAAAATCTGGCGATCCAACACGACCAATTGGGAAGCCCATTAGAGGCTATGGAGTATGCACTGAAGTTACATCCAGTAACAAGTTTTTTGGCTGAACTTTTTTGGGGAACCATTTCTCTACAGCCACTGTTCCCATATAGATGCATTTTACCAGCACAACCACCCCTCATTTAACCACAAAAAAACGGACCACCTAGACAATGTATACAAAGTCTTTTCACAATTCAACTCAATTACTGCCATTGACACGTGTATAGACACTAAAAAAAATCTATATTTTTAAATGTAAATAAAGAATCTGTACATTTTTATTGGTTGAAGTGTTTGATGTAGGTGTAGCAGTGGGTTTATTTGAAGTTTCCGTACAGACTCTTAAAGACTGCAGGGATGAAACTAACTTTGAAGACGTCGAGAAGGTACAAACTGCTGAACAATGCAAGACTGACCCAGAACCTGCAGCCTAAATAAAGACACTGTGATGTCTCAACTAGGTGGGTGAATAAACAGTTAAAAAAAGCATAACTTGTTCCAGACTTTTAATTAATTACAGGTTACATAACAACTTATACTGTATAGCCCCTTTCAGACATGCAACATTTCGTTCCCATGCACTTTCAACATGGCAGTTCTGAGTGAGTGACCCACATAAGTGATCATTTGGCCAGCAGTGATTGTGCCACATTGTTCCATCCCAATGTGAGTAATGTCTGAGCCCAGCCAGCCCTATAAAACTTGTCTGACTCTGCTACTGTGTGTTACACGTGATTATGACAAATCATCTCATAGCAACAGATTAAAATCTAATTGCAATAAAAGAGCTCATAATTACAAGATTTATTTCCCTTTGATGAATGCAATATGCCTCCATGGACAACATACGCAAAGGACATAAAACGAAGATGCCGTCTTTATAGCAACATCACATTGTGGTGACTTGCCGCCCACAGCTGGAAACATGAATTTTATACTTTTGCTCGAAGGAAAGAAGCCGAAAGAAGATACTGCTCTCTTTGCTTCACATAAATCAGAAAAATATATTCACTTTGACAGCTATCTTTCATCTGGGTATTTTGGGGATTTCCCCCCCACCCCTTCCTTGATTCAAAGGAGCACAAGATCTGAAGGCAAACATTTTATGTGGAACCATATGCAGTTCCTGATTTGGGTTCACTGCCATCTTTGTCAGCAAATGGAGCCAGGAAATTCAAATCTGGACAAAGCTGGCTGGCTTAGGTTGGACAAATGAGCTGCAGTCGCCACAGGTGACACACAAACAAGAGACATGTGGCCTTTACAGTAAGCACAGAATACTTTCCTTTCAACTGCACCGTTCTGTAAATACAATCACCAGTGGAACATGCGTTGGCTGGCAGTGTAAGCACAATGCTGTTATTGTTGTTGTTAGGTTTGCTATAGAACAGACATGGCAGAATTTTTCAAAGTGATGTCAGAAAATATGGGCAGTGGTGGCCTAGTGGTTTGTGAAGTGAACTTATAACCGGTGGGTCGCCGGTTCGAGCCCCTAACCTCTGACTGCTCCCCGGGCACTGCACCCCACTGCTCCTAGTATGTATAGTTAAGGTTAACTTTGAATAGGATGGGTCAAATGTAGAGAAGGAATTTCCCCAAGGGGATCAATAAAGGTTAGATTATTATTATTATTAGATGTGATAAATCTATAATCCACATCCTTCCCCAAACACACAAATGCAGCAGACCATTGCAGGATCAAACACCGCAAAAGTCTTTTCAGCACATAGTGGCCTTTAAACATAAAAGCTTGGTGAACTTTCTGGGACCAACCAGTCAAGACAACTAAAAATAAAAACTGGGTTTAATAATTCAAGGCATTCTAAACATGCAGCCGTTTCTACAGACTAAAAACGTATATGCCTTTGCTTGCCGTGTAGCTTCTGTCTACTGAATTATTTTAAATTCATTATTCGCAACAATTGATAAGTAGTTCTGCAGGTGCCTGACGTGATCTTTGTTTTTAATGTATACCTGTTTTTACTGACTTAAAGACAACAGAAGATCAAGTTAACCTCACTATAACCCAAGTTATTGTAGTATAATCACATGAGAAGTGCTAAGAAGAGCACTGAAAACTGGAATATGGTCAACCTTCTTGCAACAGAAGCATAATCGCTTCAAAGATATTTCAAAAGATGTCTCTGCCCATGCAGCCTTTTTGTGTAAATCCAGAAGCAGTTTTCTGTTTGGGGTCTACGTGGGAACCCGACTCTACATACCTGTAAATGAGCTGCGGAATTTTGTCAGATTAAGACGTGAAATTTCTGCAAAAGGTCTGTGTGCACAACATTAACATTAAAACCTTTAATCACTCAGACTCTCGGCTTTAGCTGACCACCTGGGAAAGCAGTCCTCCCATAAAGCCTGTAGCGCAGCAGCCCGAGCCAACATGCAGGTCTCTTTTGCTCGAGGCATAGTCCAGGGTGATAACAGACTGCAGCCAAATCCTGCAATTATGCAGAGCGCTCCTGACCTTTATTACCCGGTTTAAGCCTTATAAACAGGCTGATTTGCACAGAGAGCTCGTGAGAGGAGATGATATTAAAGGGCTATCATCCATCACGCCGAACAACATCAGGTATGAATGTTCAGGAGAAACACAGAACAGCAGCTATTCTTGTTGCAATTATACATACATAAGTATTTACGGTCTCACTGGGGAAACAGAAACACTAGAAATGCTACAAGATGACTAGAAAATGGCATATAATAATGAAAAAACAAAACAAGATTTCTATTTAGCTATTACCACGGAGGATCCTCCAGTAACTGGCAGTTGGTAAGAACTGGACAATCATTGATGTTTTAACAATAAATGATATAAAGATACTTGGTAATCCCTATCAGCGCATCAATATTTCAATGTCACAACAGTTTACTTTAAACCGATCTGTGGCAGCAACATTTTTTGATTGTCCCGTTTGATATCTTTGAACCAAAACCACCACCCACCCACCTCCATAAATAAAATACAGCAGAACCAACTGGATGTAGGCCTTGTGTGCAGAGCTGATAACATCCATGACAAAGACTGTTTACATGCTGAAGGTCTTAGCTACATCTTATTAGTCCCCATTGGGCAGGATTAAAGTGCTGTTGTCTTGTCGGCTTCCTCTGTGACTGAGCAAAGCTGATAAAAAAACAGACTTGGAAAAAAAAAGATTGCGTTCAATATGACCACCCCACAGCAGCCCGTAGATACAGCCGTCAAAGTTTAACTGCTTTCCTAAAATGGCCAAACAGCATCTTTCATTCTGTACTGAGAAAAAAAAAAAAAAAACACACACAACCCAAGTGGGCATCAAGTGCATGTATTCACTTTCAAACATCCTACTGGTCACTGCCTCAAGGCCTGGAAAGTCTTTTGATGATTCTCATTTCATTTTGGCTTTGTGTCAATAAGCTTATGTAAGCTTCTATAATTTACCGGTCTGATTATAGATTTGTGTACCTTCATAAATATTCATGTGAAGACAGAAAACAGCTCAAGTGCCTGCCTGTCCAGTGGAGTATCACAGAAATAGAAATGACAAAACCCTCTTCGGAACAAGAAGAAGAAGAAAAAGAGCAGTGTCTATTGGCTATCATTCTCATAATTCACCACTTAGCGACTTAAATGGGGTGTCCTCTTTTTTTTTTCCAGAGATGTGAGGAGAGATGTGCACCACTTTCAATCCTCAGAAGGCCTTGCTGTTTCCTCCCTCCCTCAGGCAGTGTATCACATTACTAATCAGATTATCTTCACTCTTCAAGGAACTCGTCACCCCCCCCCTCCGGTCCCACAAACTCCTCCTTTAACAATCTGGATAAGGCTCTTTGGCGTCTTCTTTTGTCCTAATGACAAGTGTCTTTATACAATATGAAGCCGTTGATGGATGCTTAATAATGAATCGGCTGGAATCCCCGTTATCGAACTACATGTTCTTATCGTTTGCTTCAAGTCCAGGTGCTTCATTAAGCATCTAATCCCCCGAATCAAAGCTCTGAGATCAGACTACAGTCAAATTACTGAGGATACTTTCAGATAACAGTGGATAAAGTATCATCATTTGTGTAATAACAACAAAAAAAATACAAAAGCATCAATCACGCTGAAAACCCTCAAATATTCCTGCTAATATTACTGCAGAGGGATTTGGCACATTTCAAACAAAGCAAAGTGGCTTCATGTAACATATCAAATCTGCAGCATTAAAAAACAAACATCTCCAGCTATCACTGTGAATGTTGCTGCCAGAATTATTTTAAGACACTGTAGAGCATTGGATGCTCCAGATTGTAAAGAGAGAGGTTGATGCAACAGCAAAAAGTCATTCTTTGAGTGGCTGGTGGAATAAATTGTGATCCGAATGTCTCCATAGCATTAGACTGAAATCAACACGTAATGCTTATTCCTTGGTCTCTTTTGTTAATCTGTTGTATATTTGGTAACTCTGTTCTTTCTTAAGATGGTACATAGTGTCTGTTTTGGTATGTGCCATCAGAAAAACACAAAAAAGCACCGCGCCACCATAGATCTAAAAACCAATAACCACTTAAAAGCAAAAGCAATAAACCAGCAGACCCAACTGAGTGATGAGTCACTTGTGGAGCCCATAAAGGTCATGTTGTCATCAACAACAGCACTCATTTGATAAAAATGTTTTCTAAGCCTTGCATTGAGTGTAAAGTCAAATAAACTAATGTGCCTCTCCAGTTTCTGGTTCATGTTAACTGTGTTTCAAAACCCAACTACTAGTGTTTCTTAACTTTTGAAATTATGTTTATATTCACACAATAATAATAATAATCTAATAATCTAACCTTTATTGATCCCCTTGGGGAAATTCCTTCTCTGCTCCTAGAAGGTATAGTTAAGGTTAACTTTGAATAGGATGGGTCAGATGCAGTGGGGTGCCGCGGTGCAGCGCCCGGGGAGCAGTCAGGGGTTAAGGGCCTTGCTCAAGGGCCCACAGTGGTGATGAATGGGACAAGCGGTCACTCTCACTTTCCCACCGGTTACAAGTTCGCTTCAACACCCCACTCGGCCACCACTGCCCTGAAAACCACAATAAACCACAATATTCAGGGAGTTGTGGAAAGAAACCCTTGCTATAGGGTTCTATAATTATACATATATATAATCCTTTGAAACCCCAAACCCATCGAAGGCTTTAAAAAGGCATACTGTCTTTACACAAAAATCACCAAAATGATACCATTCATCAGAGCCAGAAGCTGTAAAAACAGAAGCAATTGTCAGATTTCAACTTTCCAAATTTCCATTGGACTGCTCATCTGTAATATGAGGTTCCATTGAGAAGTTTGACCAAATCTAAGCTTTAAACTGTGATAGTAAAAATAAAAATAAACCAACTGCTCCATGTAAATTCTGTAAAAAAACTAAAATATCCTGAGTTCCTTGGCACAACTGTGAAGCTATGACTACTCAGCTGTGACCAACAGTTACGTGATTTTTGGGTTGAACTGCAGGCTGTGTTTACACATGGATAGGGGGCAAGTATGGAAACTAAATAAGAATATAAGTAGTAAACTATCTATTGTACGTAGAGTCACCATTTTTTCCAGCATTGGTAACACCTTTGTGAACTTGGAAAAATGCTGTGCACGTTCAATCAAGATTTCTTTTTTAATCTTTGTACACTATAATACAACTTTATTATTTCTCCTTTTTAATGATTTATGGCATTATAACTTATTCAAACTGCACAAAGGACATTTCTGAGTTCTCTCTACATCTAGCCATAGTTGAGCTGTTTCCAGAGAGGTGCAGGACTTCATGTTGCAGTGAAAAATGAGTCGACACTTACTAAAAATGTGTGAGAAGCAAAAAAACATGCCCAGAGACTGCTTGGGGTTCAGAGGGCTAAGATGATGTTTTCTTCTGTTTTTTCCTGCATTCAGTGTAGTTTCACTGAGAGGTAATTCACACTATGAAGTAAGAACAGCAGAGGTAAAGTGAAAGTTTTCTGATGCACAGGTTAAGCATTCTTTCCCTGACTTTTTAAAACCCGCGTCTTCTGTCAGTAGATTGAATTAATCTTTCTCTTCACATCTTCACTGGTGCTTTACTACCACAGTGTTTTGATCCAAACAGGTGTCCTTGGACGGTTCAGATGAAGTTATGCTTTTATCTTCCTTTGCTCTCAGTTGGGTGTGTTTGTGGGAGATTGTCTGGATTGTATTACTGAGGCGGATGCTGTTGGTTTTTTGTCTTGCCCAGCATTTAGTGTGTTTTAATATTACTGGTTTCCTGTGTCTCTCTGTGATCGTAATATATTAGAAGTAAACAACAAAAAGTCCCCCATTGTCTTTCTTGCTAGAACATTAAAAGGGCTCTCCACAGAAGTTGTATTTCTGTCACCACCAGCCTTCACAGTTTTAGTCCTAGGGGGGAGAATTAAACCAAATATCTTGTAATTAACTAAGTGGCTTCAGCCACTGCCCATTGTTTCGCAGCTCGCCCATCTGTGACCATGCAGCCATCCAATCTCCATGCTGTTCCTAATGGAAAAATATTGATCCTGACTGTTCCATATTCAGGGACGGGAAAAAAACACATGAGAGTGAGAGGTAAAACGGAGTCAATACTGCCCGCATTTGCAGCCCTGCTTTTGTTTGCTTGGACAGATGGAGGTATTGATGTGATCTACAGTATTAGTCCATATGAGGGAGAACTAGTTACCATTTGAAGCCAAAAGCTTATAATGGAGGTCCAGATTGCAGCAGATGTTGTCAGAGGTGGAACATAAAAGAATGCATTTATTCAGCTACTGAACTTAATGGCAACGCCGTGAAAACCGAGCAACAACTGCAGACGGAGGCCTGAAATGAGGGGGATATCTTTGGAGAAAGCCATTGAGTGGATTTTAAGTTAAGGTTATAATGCCATTACTTTCCTAATTAGCAGTGTTTAGGACATCAGTAGAGGTATTGAGAGGAAGTAAATGAAATCTATCACATATTGGCCACAGACAGCAAAGCATCTTGGAGCAAAATCAGGACAGAACTTTAAAAGGCGCGGCAGGTTGAAGGTGTTACAGAATCAAATTTGATGGTGCATTCTGTGCTGTGTACAAGGATTTATCAGCCTGATCATGCACTCTATATATCACTCGGAAAGGACATGTGCGTGATATAAATAACTGGTTCAAACACATCTTTGATGCTAAAGATATTGTGACATTTACATCTTGGTGAAATCCTTTAGGTTATTGCAGCTTTGAGTTGAAAAAGCCAAACATCTTCTGTAAAAGGCTGTAAAACACAGAGCACGACGACATTTCATCCGCTTAAAGAGAATCCGTTTAACCTTGAGTGTTCATGTTAGATAAGTTACTGTCTGACTGGCCCCTACAGACACAGGTACAAGTGTGGTCACTACATGTTTTCCTCCATGTCTTGGCATTCTCGTTTTCTCAAAGTCACTTTATCATAGAAGTTTAACCTTTTCAAAGAGCAAGCACAGCCACACAAGAGAGAGAGAGAGTGCTGATCGATGCAGAGGCTGAACCTTCAGAAAATGCAGTGCTGACTTGCAACTTGTGTGAACATAACTGCCATAAAAAGCCATATCTCATCCTGTCAGCTAAGTGTAAATGACACTAAGTGTACTCTCAGTGACAAGAGGATGTAAACATCAGCCAAGGAATATAAAACAGAATAAATAAAGACACAGATTCCAGTATATACAGTACATGACATAAATAAGCTAAATTGGCCAAAGAAATGCAAATTGTGCTCACATATGTAGTTATAATGTAATTTAATTGCATGTAAAATGTTGTGTGGGACTTCCAAGAGTTGATTTTAAAGCATCTGAAAAGGTTTGCCAATTGAAGTGTAAGTATTAGAAGGAGTAGTGATGAGTGAATGTTAACTGATAAAAGCAAATTTATATTGTAAGCATTGATATAAGCTTCAGTTTCAACTGAATCTAATGGGCGAACAGAAGTCGAAATCAATTCAAGTATCAGTTTCAGGCCCTCTTGGGTGTTGAATAGTTTGAATCTGAAGGGTAGGCAGTTAAAATCAATAAAAAGTAAAAAGTAAAGTCAGTGCATGGATATTTAAAAGATGCTGTTGGGGCCAAGCCAAACACTAGTAACCACACAGCCGAAGACACAAAGACAGATCATAGAGAAAACAGTAACATTACCAGAAGCATTATAAAGACTCCAGCCAAAGTTAACCAGCTGTCTCAATTTTATGGTGTCTACTAGCAGCAGCTCACTCCAGCTGCCCGACTCAGCCCCAACACTTGGCCTGCAACTTCAACAAGTGCCGGGTGACATCAAGGGGCCTGTGCAGTTGAATGGTGCCATATTTTGCTCCATTTGGAGAAATTTGGGGTTAAATGGCAATGTAGATGTTGCATTTGACAAAGACATACCTTGGCTATAACCACAAACTGACATAAAGTTATGTGTATTTGCAAACTATGACTGATGAAAGCAGCTTTAGACATCTATGATCTGGGCGATAACCCATTTTTAGTGGATGTGCATCGCTCTCATGAGTCCATAGTAGAGCACTCTCATTAGTTTCACTCTACAGTAATTTATTCTAAAACTGGCCTTGGTAGATATTCATGGTTAGACCTCGAATGCATAGCAGCAACAATATTGACTAATGAGGTAAATAAAGGCAGAGCTGATCTTAGGTTTCGTTACCAAATAGAAAGTCACTACACTAGCCTCAATGTTTGCTACTGAATAGTTACAGTAGAACATTTATAAAGTAAGCGTATCTCCCATTCCGTGCCCCACCAACTGAGCACATATTTGTACACTTCAAAGGAGTAATTCAAGCTGCATCACCCAAGGTGAACATTTGGTCACCCAACCTCACATACAATGATGCATTTGTGAATAATCACAGACTCATCATGATCTCATCCTTTGTTTTACTGTCTGCCATACAGTTGCTCCACTCAACACTGTTGCCACTGCCAAATGGACTCTGTCCAATTGAACCTTTTGTCTGGAACTGATGGGTGACTGTGACCCACTCAGTCCTGGGCGACTCTAGCAGCCAAACAGCAGTTCAGTGGGATGAACAGATCATGGCATGTAATTTGCACAGCATATATGGGGATGCACAGGGAACTGCGGACATAATTTTAATACCATATATTTGAGATTTTATGAGCACAAGCTATAATTTAACACCGGTCTGCCTATGTAGCATAACATACATAGCAATGTGACTCTATACTGTTAAATAAAACAGCAAATAAATACACAATGCACTCTTGTAATGAATTGATAAAGTTTGTTTGCCATCATGAATCTGACCTGAGCCTTTTTTTCATCTCTCATTTCCATTTGGCAAATCATATTACCAACAAATCAACTGTTTGTTGTATCTACAGCAGATTGTGAGACTGCTTTTGCTGTTAAGAAGCATTTCTCCACTAAATTCAACAGTTCTGTTAAGATTGGATAACTTACTCTTTCAGGATTTATCACCATATCAGGTTCATTCAGCCACTGAGTGTAGAAATATGTATCATTTATTTCTTCAAGCATAGGACCTGAAATCTTTTACCGCCTTTATCAATGAAGCCAAACCAAAAATCTGCTTTCAGAAAAATCTCCTGCTCTGTGCCAACTTTGGAATAACACTGACAATTTTTTTTTAGCAAACACTGTCATTCATGTCCTTTTCTGTGTAAAAGGGTTGATCTTTTTCACATTCAAAAAGCTTCAGCAATGTTGAGCCAAGGTAGCAGAGTCTGGAAGCCAACATGGGCCAACACTGGACTAACTGGAATAACACTGGGACTTTGCAAATTGAGAATAGTTAAATAAATCAGACAACCTGGAGTCATTAATTGTTTCATTATCACAGTAAAAAAAAAAGTCCATCCATTTCAAGAGTTTGAAGTTGAAATTTCATTGGCTTATATAAACCTTCTCATCAATCAAAGAGCTAATGGGTAATATAGTGGTGAAATGCAATTAAAGCTCTTTTGAGGGGAGACAGTGTAAATGATGTATAGTGAGGCTGCAAATGTCCACAGCTAGATCAGCAGAGGTTACTGTAATTTTTTTCCTGGGTTATAATGAAGATCTGCTATAATAGGGGTTAAAAAAAACAAAAAACAGATAAGAATCAAACACAAGAGATCTTCAGCTTTGAATTCCAGTTCAGTTTTTTTTCTCCACAGTCTCTGGAAAAAAAGTTTTATCTTTTGTCCTGCTGTTTCCCTAAAATGACTTATTAGCTTTTTTTTTTTCATATCTGATCCTCGCCTCAAGCAGTAAAATTCAAAATGTCAAGGTATCTCTTCCAACTGTGATCAGACAAGGTTTTGAAAAGGTGCACAATATCCACACAGAATTCAGAAACAGCCATAATCCACTGCTCATTTGAATGGCTTCACACACGCTGCTCTCCCGGGCCTTTGAAAAGTGAAAGGACGGAAGGTGTGTGTGGGCGTGTCTGCGCGCCGGTGTGGATGGATGATTATCAGCGTGGTTTTGCTATCAAATCAGCAGCTATTGATTCATCTGACAGTGCAGATAAATAAAGCCGGCCATTTGTGAGGTGTGTGAGTATGAGAGAAGCCTCGAAAGTGTCTCACGGTAGCTTGAAACTGCAGTGATCCACTAATGGGCTTGTGCTGCCTTGTTCCCCATTGATCCAGGCATTGGAGGGCTTGTCGATGGCTTATGAGGCATATCCTGCGACCCAGACGCACAGCATTTATGCTAGTCCATTAAATCTTGTAACACCCCAAAATGACCCCATACGGGGACATCTCAATTATTAAATCATCAAGGTACGGGTTCTGCTTTCATGTTATTTGCTTTTTAATCACTCAGCCCCATCACCAACTCCATCACGAAGATCCCTCTGGTGCAATTATGAAAACAACAAAGTGTAGGGTTCAATTTGCCGCCATAATTAATCCAAAAACAAAATTAAATCTGACCACACCAGATGTCCTTCTGCTCAACGGAGCACCGTCTTGCATTAAGTCTGTGTTGTATGTCAGTCACAAACCACTAAGCAATGTGCAGCCGAGGCAGGAAAAAGAAAAAACAGCCTTTTTTGGTGACTGATTTAATACATGGAGGGCCATGAGTGTATCAACAAGCATATTATAACTGCGCTATATTTGTGTTCACAGGTTGAGAGCTTGATTTACCATCTCACCTCTAAAAATGTCATTGCCTGCCGCGTATTTTCATCTCGCTAGAGGTGTGAAATGAAGCAAATACAAACTTGCTTTCCCCTCCAGGAAAGGTTAGAGATTGCCCTCACAGGAAAAAATGACAGCAACATTTATTTGTTCAATTGGCTATAACAATGTCTGTTTGTATTTACCTGACAAGGACCTTTAGTGGCCATGTAAATTATCACTCCTGTCTGTTCAAAACAAAGGACTGATGTTGCATGATATTTTTAAACCGCTGGTAACTGTTAGGGAGGAGATAAGGATTGATGAATGGGTAAACAACGTGTGTGACCACTGTTTCCATCCAGATGTCTCCAAACAGCAGTCGACGCTGGTTTCATTTAACCGTGACCACAACCCTTCCCTTTCCCTAACCCTAACCGCTCTGAAGCAGAACCAAACCTTAGCTGCAGCGGTGGCACATTGGGAAACAGCAAAAATAAATAAATCAGTGATTTCCAAAAAACAGAAGCTGCTGACAAAAGGATGCCATCTGATGTTGCTTTATGCTTTGTGTTGGTTACGCGTTGAATACACAGTGTTTACACAGTGGGAAGTCAGGATGGAGTACATCGCCATGGGTGAGCTTTGCTTGCTCAACTGGATTACCAAATGAAAATATTATTTTAACCTCAAACAGGGCAACGGAACTCAATCGTACTATTTTCTTTAGAGAATAATAAGTGCTCTATTGCTCAAACATCCACATGTGAATTTCACCACCACCATGTCGGTGGTGAACACATCACAAGCTGGACTTAAAAGATTTAAAAAAGAAAAGAGCAGAAGAGAGACGCATTGATCTGATCCATGTTTCTTCTTTCTGTGAGGCCACAGAGGAGCTAAGCAGTCGTGCATTATCATGCATTAGGTGCACATGTTCACATATACTCAGCTGCTTTATTGCAGTAGGCCGCTGTAGCTCTTTGATCTGCGCTACGTCCAGTAAGCCTCCACACACTTTAAAGCCACAATGATCTAAATATAAAACCTCAAGGACGCCACATTACCAAGAGCACAGCACCGAACACTGGAACATGTTTGGAAACTGATTGTCAGGACTTGAAAAAAAGAGACATGAATAAATCTCTCAGTGCATTTAATTTAAGTGTTGACACTAGAAAGGCCACACACACAGTGAAACAGACCTGTGTTTAGCAGCAAGTGTTTATGCCGTTATATAATTTGTAACAGCTTGATTTCATTTTCCAGCTTGTTCATACGTTATGTTAATTTTGCATTGGGGTTGAGAGGGATGGAACAAATAAACTGTGACCAACCACTGCAGTAGCCTGTGTTGACACTGATGCATTTTAAGAAGCCTTCTTAAAGGTAAAGTCTGCTATTCTAGTCCAATACACATTTTGTCAGATTGTGCAAATATCTCCTCTGCTCGCTGTCTGTTCTGTGTGAGCTAAGTGCACAGTGCACAGCCGGGGCCGTGTAAATGGAAAACAAAGTGGCTCTGACCAAACCATGCAACACTATTGTATGCACCTTCGAGTTTATGCATGCTCCTGCATAAAGGGGGAATTCAGGAGGAAAGGAATAAACAGATGACTATAACTATATCTATATTTATACCTTACAGTTGTAGGGTTAAGAAACACTCAGTGTTTCTACTTTATATTACAGGTTTTAATTTAAGCTTCAGTCTTACAGGATTATTTTTCTCCTTTATCAGTGATGTTGCAGCCTCACCAACATCCCTCTACCTTAATTAATGCCCGTAAATGAGAATTTATTTTATATTTCAAATGCAACAATATCAAAAGCCATAAAATCCATTGCCATTAGACATATTCACAGATTTTTTATTTTTTTATTTTTTTTAAATGCCCGGCTCACTCCTCCCTCCTCCCTCCTCAGACAGCATTATTTCAAGGCTGGGGGAGCAGTAAATGTAAACCACCGTTGCTATGATAGTTTCAGAAAACAACCTGGGACAAGTGGGCTGTGTCTCAGAGCCATCACTCTTAAAACCCCCACAGTGTCATGAGGGAAGCCAGGTGAAGAATTGCATCTGGAGAGCAGTACAATCTCCCACCTGTTGTCCATCCCAGGGGAGGAAGGCATCAACTCAAGTGCTTAAAGTGACGTCTGCATTCCCTCAACCTTCATTGGAAAAGCTTGTGGCTTCGATATAGAGGTTAATTTAGTTAACACTGTGTTGTGAACAGGTTTTTTAGTGGAGCTGACAAATCCTGATCCTAAACCACAATGATGTAATGATAGCTAAGCAGTAAGCAAGAACTCTGCAGAACAATAACCTCAAAAACAACAACTTTCCTGCAATGATGTATGTCAAAATTCCTCACAGGTTAGTATTTGTGAGTATTTGTACGTAGATAATTTAAGTAGCAGGTTAATTTAATTTAGGAATTAAGTATTTTAACCCTCTAAACCCCAAAAACCCACCATCTCTACATCACCCAAATAAAACCAGACAGAAAGTGGAAATGCAAAAAGAACTGTCCTATTTTTTTAAAACTCTGCTACAGTCCTTGGACTACTCATCTGTCATGTGCCAATTAACTGAGAAAATGATCCAAGTCTAAACTTAAAATTGTGATATTTAATTAAAATCACATCTGTCTTATATAAAGGTTTGGCAAAAATAAGGCTTTTGCAGTAACGACATTCTGTAAAAAAAACCCACAAAATTCTACAAACCTTGGCACCACTCAACCTTACCAACAGTCATGTGACAAAAATGAAAGGCTTTACAGAGACATAAGACGAGTATGGTAACTAAGGTAAGGTTCAATTCAATTTTATTTGTATAACGCATATTAACAACATCTAAACCCAGCAATCCAGAAATTGCTTTTGGATTCCCTATAAGCAAGCAGTCCGCAACAGTGGGAAGGAACTAAAAAACCCTAGGATAGGGAGGGGGGAAAAAAAACTCCAACAGAACCAGGCTCAGGGGCTGGGAAAAGGTTGCCATGTTTCCCCCAGTCTTGGTAACATCACTTGGAGAGATGTTTGTCATGCTGATTAAATGTTTTGCTCTATTTTTTGTAAAATACATAAT
>OMNN01059516.1:2701-24754 GCA_900302755.1 Chromis chromis
AGTGTCTCTATTCAGTGATAGCATTTTTTTCCTTTTTTAATTTCATAACTTTACTTTTATTAACAGCGCCTTTGCCTGCGTTTAATCACCTGCTAACCTTTCAGCTAATCATTACTTCTTTTAAGCTAGCAAGAGTAAGAACTGCTGTCTCAATTTTAGCCACTTAAGCTCTTGATAGCTAGCTAAAATAATGTCAGTGTAATTCTGACCTAACCTGCAAAAGTGGTGCTATTAAAAATACCACCCACATGAGTAGTGGCCAACGTCTGCTTTAATTTAGCTTGTTGAGGCCGCATATGCTACCCACCTAGCCGGCTAGCTAGCTAGGTAGCTAGAGCTTCGAATAATACCCAGCATCAAAGTGACAAGCAGCATCTACCTGGTTCATTCAGTTACTTCAGCTGCATTTTGTTTCCAAATGTGTTCCTCAGTGAAAAGCAGTGCGTCAATTTAACCAAAAGAAGCTAGCTAACATAAGTAGTGACTTCACTTGGCGGACACTTTGGGGCAAAGTCTCTAAACCTTTTAAGCAATGTTTTATTAGATTGTACTCACGATTCTATACATGCAGTTGTTATATCCCGGTGACCATTGGAACAGCAGTCATGGCTCTCTCTCTGTTAATTGTCTACTGTGGTCTTGTTAGCCCAAAATAACTGCCCTGGGCCGTCACCAAGATGGCTGCCGAGTCACTTGATGCTCATTAAAAATTCAAGCTCACGCCCAGCCCAGCTAGATGTAGCCTCTATTGCTGAGGTAGAAATTACTAATCACTTTACTTCATTGTCACAGTTACTACATCGTGATTGTTTCTGTGGCTTTTGTAGTCTAACAGTAAGCTTTTAAGGAGGAAGTGACTCATTATGTGTCATGAATGAGCTGATTAGAGTTGCCAGATTAGATTAGCTCAATCGAAGTCCTGACTGTAACATTAAAAAAGTAAAATTAAAACATTGCCTCGTATGAACAGATGCTAGCTTTTACATGTTTTTAGATGCAAGAATAGTTTCAAACCTGAAATAATATTATGACTGTCATTGGTCATTTTGTGTGGAGCTATTGACTGTAGTTTAATTCTACAACTTGGGTTAGAGGAGGGTCTAATTTATAAGAATCTAATGGACCCTTTTGTCCACGGAAACAGTCCACATAGTACAAAAAAGGCCAAATTATCAGAGCCCATCCCAAACATATTTTAGCTGTTAACAATTTGCAGATGATGTCAGCTGGGTTGATAGTAAAGTGCTCCGAGATAGTACCGTTTTTTTTTTTGTGATTGTTTTTTTCAGGGCGTGCTATCCCTTACTAGCTTCACAAATGACTTGCTGCTGACGTGTGAACTTATTGCTGTCTGCTAAAATAACCATGAAATACTTGGTAGGGTGTTGGTAGTTCCACAAAACCGATGCCTGCAAGTTACATCTTAAATAGATGAATATTTATTTTGCTTTTAAATGGAGAAAATTAAGACATAAAGCTGCATCCATTTCATTGTTTGTGCTTTCTCAAATAATATATTCGATTTTGGGTACATCCCTAGTGAAGGAGCAGCTACTGTGAAGAAAACCACTGTCATTAAAATTGACATGAATTTGAAGTGTAATTTTAATCACTTCTGTTAGAATGAGTCATAATAAATAATCTGTCTCCTTTTTTTCACCGTACATTTTTTTCCCCCCCATCCAGTATCAAGATGGTTCTGATGTGGACCAGCGGTGACACCTTCAAAACTGGCTACTTCTTGCTCACCCAGGCTCCTGTGCAGTTCTGGACATGCGGCCTGCTGCAGGTCTTCGTGGACGTTGCCATCCTGTTCCAGGTTTACTACTACAGCCTCTACCCCCAGAAACCAGTGTCCCACACCGTCTCCCACACCACCAGTGCCAAAGCCCTCTGAGAGCCTCTGCAAGGCCATCGAGGACAAAACAGCAGTGAGGAAGCACTTGTAAAGGGCGCTGTGGAAATGTATAAACATACACGAGTACCAAAGCACCTTGAGATGATGCAGGCTGCTCCCCCTCACCTCCCAGTATACATGACGACACATACACACTCATAAATAAGGCGTAAACATACACAGACCAAGTGATGTTAATGCCTGCAGTGATACCTGAAGGTCACTTGTCACATAAACTCTTTGTTTTATTTATTATCCTACTGACTGCTAAATGCAGTGGAATGCATGCGTCTGGGAATGCAGACTTCTCAAAGAATATCCCTTGAATCAACCTGTGCATGTGGAGGATATTATGCACACACAGTACACGAAGATACAGTAAATATAAACTGCAGATGTATGCTCCGAAATCTGTGCTCAAGGAAACGTGGACCAGCTTTTGCCGTCCACAAACGCTGATGAATGTTGCATGGACCTTCTGCCTTAATACACGCACATCCACACATGGCTTGTTGCATTACCAGCAATATAAATGTTCTGAATCAATCAAAAAACTCCTGATATACAACATTACTGAATGTACAAAACGGCATTTGTTGTTTGGTTGATTCTCCAACCCAGTGGAGAAATGCTGGTCAGGCTACCACTTGTTGGACAGATGGTCGCCATGTGCTGAGACGCGCAGTCCTGTGGGATAAAACTAAAGAAACAGATGCAGTCAAATTTCAACAAAAGTTTCCAAGGTTTGGAAGTGAAATGCATCGACATATTAAAAAAACAAACTGGTCAGAATCATTAGTGGCCTTGAGCTTAGCAGAGGAATGAGAGAGTTTGTAAGACAATGCCAAGATTTTTGTACTGAAATTGTTGTTGACATTTTGTATATAATTTTCATCAATCTCATGCCACAAATTTCAAAAATCATAAATATATGCTCTGGTTAGCACAAACTGAAGCGAGGACAAGTCACCATGTGTTGATTTCAGAAACCCCTTGCCTATACTGAGGGTTTAAGCCACTCCGTAAATGTACAGGAGTGTTCCTACTGAGATCTGATACTGAGCTGTTACACAAACACAACGCAGACACGTGCTTGTGTATGTCGCTAGCTAGTTACAGCTATTGTCTGTACAGTCTTAGCATTTCTGCATGGGGCTAGCAATCAAATAAGTGCTAATAACCCCAGGAGAAATTAGCTCTGCATTCTGTCTGAACACATCTTCCAGTTGAAGACGGCATTTATAGCACAGTATCATCGTGGAACTGATTTAGTGAGGTTGAGGTTTAGTTTACTCTGAGCTTGGAGGGTTCATGCATCGTTCTTTAAAGATTATTTTTACGGGCATTTTTGTGGCTTTATTTACAAGAGATGGCGGAGAGAGTCATAAAATGTGGGAAAGAGAGCAAGGGAATGACATGTAGATGTAAATGGTCCAGCCAGCTGGGAATGGACCCAGGGACCTGCTTCTCAGAGCACCTGTGCTGTTGCAGTTTAAAACCCAAACTACTCAACTGTCGGTCTGCTCCCCAGTTCATGCATTATTCCAAGTCTAGAACAGTAGACTGAATTTCCTACTTCGGTTGTGTGTGTTTGTTGCTTTGCTAACAAGTGAACCAGATATAAACAGTGCACCGTATAGCTATTCTCGTCATTGATTTAACATACTCCGAAGGTTTTCCATTAAAATAAATTCTTACTGCCAAAAAATGGCTTAGATGTAACTCTACACTATTGCCTCTTATAGAATCTATGAAGTCCCGCCTCTTTCTCCACCCACCACTCCTCCCCACTCACTGCAGCTGGAGCACACCAGCTCACTTACGACTGTAAAACTACTCTACGCTACACAATTGCAATTTGTAATGTTGGAGTAATTCAGCCATACATGTTTGAACTGGAACCCAACTCTGAAGAAGAATGGTGATGAGAAAAAAAAAAGGCCCACCCTGCAAGCTGACAGGTTTGTTTTGTAGGAAACCTGTCATTGGTGCCATTTCAAAGTGGAAATGCTCGGCCATGGCGTCTTTATTTCACTCGTGATGTGTCTTCTAGCTTATAAAAAACACCACATGGGCATTTTCACCAGAGGGCATTTTAAATTAGGTGTAATTGTGTTAATACTGAATTTTATTTAGACAGTGGCTTTGGCATTACTGGGTTTTCACACCAATTCATTGTGTACTTTGTTTTCGGCAAGTGGGAGATATTCTAATTGTCTGAAATTCAAATATCTCCGACAGCTGCTCATTATTACTGTAGACTGAGTATAAAGGTGGATGGTGTGTCATCACTTCCCCCTACTGTACAAAAGTGAATCCAAAACAGAATATGTCTTGTGTTGATGACAGCAGGTGGTTGGGTGGGTCCATGCGTCAGTGACAAGCGGGTGAAGAGGGTTAGGGTTTTTTTTATTGAAATGCCTTTATGTTTTCTGTATGTTTAACTGAAAGAGAACATTTCAGCATTTATCCTTCAGCGTTAGTAGGCTATTAGTCATGACGTGTAAGCAATCAGACATCGTTCAAGACAACAGAGTGACGACAGACAGAGAGGTGGCTGTATCACAGCCAAATTTGCACATTTTAAATCAGTTTAAAAACAATAATAATACAGATAATCAGAAAAAATGCTGATTATCGGCCAGATCAATAATCAGTTTACCTCTACTAACCCCTACCAACTGTACTAATATCAGTTGGTACAGAACAACTCATTTAATGGTTTGAAACACACAAGAATGAATCACACAGTTAAGGAAAGGAACAATCCTTTAGCATGATGTACAATTCTGAAACCGATGGCCGCAGCTGCTCCTGCAACTAGTTTATTCAGTGCAACTGTCAATCATACACACGTCCTCTCTTTAGCATGAAATAACTAAGTAAAAAAACAACAAAAAAAAACAATCCTCACATGTACATCAGTTAGATTTTTCGGTTGAGCATGCAGGGTTTATGACCAATCCAGCCACCAGGGGGCGATCAAACGATTTTGGCCTCACTTTAGTGGAAGCTGACATGTCATCTATCTTTTTGTTTACATATTACAATTTGAACAATAAGACATGAATGAAACAGTTTTTGTAATTTAATGTCCTATCGTTCTTTGCAGCAATAATAACATTATATGCACGTTAACTGGGGCAACATTTTTGTGAGTACAGTGGTTGGAATTACTAATAGAAGTGATGACCAAAGCAGAAGTTGAAATGAAGCAGAGTTATTCCCAATAGAGACGGACTTTAGAGACTGATATTGCTGATTATGCTCAGTAAAAATCTTCCATTTACCTCCGTTATACTGGCAGTGGATAGCACCGACTGGCAAGTTTGAAATTCAATCGCAAATCCAATGGCATCCAGTAATATTACGGCTCACGGCTCTCCATCACCGTGTGGCGCTCTGAGCAGGCGGTACTCATCATGGTTCTGTCATGAATGAATTTCCTGTTCAAAAGGAGAAACGGCACCGGAACACAGTGAGGATTTTTCTTTTGTTATTGTTGTTTTGTAATTTTTCTCTGGGGAGAGGATCAATGCCAAACCAGGAGGTGTCCGACTGTCAGCCCTTCACTGAACTGTGTACCACAGCAGACCTGATTCTGTCCTCCTCTTCGAAGCCTCAAGGAAGGGAAAACTTCCCTTTTGTTCTGCTGAGAGATAGTTTTCTATAAATATTTTTTTTCCCCCTCTTAGCTATTAAAAAAAGACATGGTGGGTGATTCCTTTGTTTCTTGGTAACTGAAGTGCACCCCTTGTGTTTACATCTATTTAGCAGCCCTATTTATTTTGTTATCCTTTTTATATTATCTTCAAATGCCAGTGTAAGATATCGTACGCCTGTTCTTTATCCAGACGGTGGTGAGCGTGACTGTGTTGTGGGGATATTGTGTGATGCCTGACAGGTTCTTGTTGAGAACAAACAGACCTCAGAGTTCCACTTTTTTTGACTGTTTCGCTCCATGTACCTGATTGATTTTTACTTTGTTTTGTATCCTTCGGTTCATTTAGTTTTTATCTGAAGTTGTTTTGTCATAGAAACCGCCAAGTTTTGCATTGTGTTACATGTGGAACCCATACCTGGTTTATTAATGTACCAAAAATGTTTTTTTATGCTGTTTTTTTTCTATGTGCATCTATTTGTTTGTATTTCTTTCTTTCTTTTTATTAAACTGGCAGTTCACCTTTATCACACTTGAGGCTGTTTAAACACCCAGCATTGGCGAGAAACTAACGTGACACTGTCGCCAAATAAAGAGGACACAGAAAGACTCATGCATCTTCTTTTTTTTTCTTTCCTTTTGATGGAGATGTTTGTGTCAGTTGTGCAGACATCCACCGTTGCTCCCGTCAGCAGTGCAGCTCTGGCAGACATCAATTGTCAAAGGAAGAATAAGCCCACCAGCCATGGTCCTTCTTTGGGCTTTGGGCATATGCCATCTGAAGCAATAAGCACATAAATTGTAATGTGCTGGGCTTTCAAATGAAGCTCTGCACTGGTACAGCAAGGAGGCAGTACACAGATAATAGATGCGCCAGACAAGAAAGGCTCAAAAGATGGGTTTAAGAAGACGTTTTCTAAATGTGATGCCAGATTCACAATGTTCTCTCTTTAAGGCTTGCACTGCACCATTAACCAAGACTTGTCTGTCTCTTAAAGATTAGCCTCGATTTGCGTCTTACCTTTTTCATTGTTGTTGCTGTAAGTTGTTCGACTGTATTAATCTGCTATGGAAAATCATGAGGGAAGAAGAAAATCTGCACCAAACACAAATTCTGTATGAAGGTCTTTTCTACAATACACATATATACGAGCAGAAAACACTTTAAGAACTGCACCACATGGGCCCTCACTGACAGAAATGTGTTTAAACTTTATCTCTAATTTAAACTCAAGGTCAGGAAGTTGTACACACAACTCTCAAAAGAAAATTCTTTATTGTCTTCGGTGCCTTAGGGGAATCGAGTGGGTGTGAGAGAGCTTTCCTGTGTGATGAACACAGAAAAATGTCTGCTACTGACTTCTGCAAATCCTGCAGTGCCTTGTGTTGTGCACGTATTCACTCCAAACCTCTTTACATGTGCATCGCTGCATCTAACTGAGAGCGATGGGAAGGAGTCTTACCGATGTGCTCCTCCAACATCAAAGTCACTTGCAGAACTTTATACATTAAACTCAGTGACTGCAGTGCTACCTGGAGAGACAGACTGGAGCTCTTTGATTGGAAGTTATTTAAGCTTGCATACTTAAAGCTTCACTGATTAATGCTTATATAATAACAACAGATGAAATGAATGCCTGGAATTAAGATTAGATTGGCACTTGTTTTGTTTAGGATTTACATTGCAGTATAGAGTATGCTTCACTTTTAGATTGTGGCCTGACTAATGTGAATGGCATAATAATACAATCTGGCTTTACTTGCTAAGGTTGCTGGAGAATGAAAATCCCCAAACTCAATACGGAGCAGGACAGAGTCGAAGTAAAAATCCTGAATCACTACATTTATTTCAATTAATTCCCCTTTTCGTAGTTAGATGGTCATAACACTGTTCAAATGCTCTTCTGCGTTTGTCTCAGTGAATGAACAGATTTGAAAAGGAAAAAAAAAACAACTCATCTTCATAGCTGAAGCCCAATGAGCATAATTTCAGAGAATTCATCTGAAATTAAATTGCTTGTGTGTTTTCTACAGCTACATATCTGCTGTGTCAATCACTAGTCACGTGTGGAAAACCAGAAACCACCCAATGAGAGAGATATATATTGGTTTCATTATGGTATACACTAATATGGGTTAGCACTGTCGCCTCACAGCTAGAAGATCCCTCATTCGTGTCCCGGCCTGGGCCTGGGACTGTGTGGAGTTTGAGTGTTCTCCCTGTGCAGCGTGGGTTTTCACAGGGTTCTCCGGCTTCCTCCCACAGTCCAAAGACATCCTGAGGTTATTTGGTGATTCTAAATTGTCTGTAGGTGTGATGAGTGTGCTTGGTTTTCTTGTCTCTTTGTGTGGCCCTGAGATAGACTGGCGACCTGTCCAGGATGAACCCTGCCTTCACATTAAGCCAGCCGCGACCCTAGGGATTAAGCGGTGTGTAGATAAATGGATGGATGGAAAACCTGTGGTCATCCATTCACTATACCTACTTTATGTTAGGGTCAGTTTTAGGGTCTGGAGCCCACCAGGCTGACACTAGGCAGGGGGTGGGTAGCACCCTGGACAGATCGCCTGTCATTGCTTGGCCAACACATACAACTCAATCAACAGTATTTTCACCATTTACCCTACCATGCATGTCTTGGAGTGATACCTGAGGGAAACCAACTAACAGGTTCAAACTCACAACCTTCTTGTGCAAACTCCTGCCTCACAATACCAAGAAATACCAAGAAAAGCAATCTTACTACATTATTGCTCACTATATGCTTATTACCTATATCAGTGAGAAAACTATTAATAATTCAATTATTGCCAGAAATGCTACCTATGGCAAACATAAACTGGCATGTTTGCAAACTTGTTCATGTTGAACGTGTTTTCCAGGAGTGACAAACTTCTCATTGCTGTCAGAACGTTGCTGCAAGTTTCCTACCAGTAGTCGACACAGGCAAACTTGTGACAACCGTTTTTGACAGACTAAAGTCTTTGCTGCAAATGCTCCCCACCTGAGATTTCCCGCTAAAGTCCCTTTCTTATCTAACACTTGTCTTGAATGAGTCACCAAACAAACGTTTTCCCAAATAACTTTATCCCCTTTCCTTTTAATAATAATAATAAAAAACTCTTAACAAACATGCTGACATACTAAAAGGGATAACTAAATGTTAGTTTCAGTTGAACTTTAAGTATGCTAAGTTAGCAGCAAGCAGAGCTGGTGCTTCCCGTCATAGGAGCTACTGTATGTCAGAACCACTGTCTCCATGCAGAATATCTTTGTTTGCATAATGCAGCAAATAAGTTCTTGGTGCTGTTTTGAGTCTTTTATACATTTTATAAGCTCTTTGTGAATTCTCAGCTTGTAAAAATTACACCATACACACACACACAAATCCAACAATGACATTTATTCCAGCACACAGCCTTGTTTTGAAAGTCTGGGAAGTTCTGTCGCAAATTATACATCATAAAAGCTGTCCAATCAGGTTGTGACCTTATCCACATGTCTTTTGCTTTGTATTTTGTGGTTCAATGTTAAAAATTCCAATGTGAACGCCAAGCGAACCAGGACAACAATGTGTAGTTTCTGCTTTGGTCCAGGCCAGTGTGAACAATACAACTGTTAGTAAATAATGTGCTTTAACACCTGTATCATTGGGCAATCATCTTGGAACAAGATGATGTTTCCTGTCCATGCAACCTTCAAAATATTCTCTCACTGACTCGTCATTCCTGTTTATGGTCTTGGAAACATACTCTGGTGTGCCACAGTGTGAAATACATTGGGTGAATTCGGCTCAGGGTCTAGTTTCCCCCCTTTGGCAACATGATCTTTCTCCTGACCTTACAGCAGTAACAGTGTGAACAACAGTGTTGAACACTTCATTGAGCCAACATCACTCCTGGAAACAGAATTCATTTATTATTAATGACATTTGTGGGCGAAAAAACACAAACCAAGACACAGTCAAACCAGTTTCTGATCTTCCAAGTGGATAAGTACAGCGCTACTGTTTGGCAAGTTTGAGAGCCTCCTTGTGTGTAAAAAATTGTTAAATCAAAAGCGTTCCACGTGGGATTGTGTTCATTATCATCTTTATTACATTTTTCAAAAGAGACTGTTCCTCAGGCTGTGGATTCGTGACGCAGAGCACAAATCCATTTAAATTGGGTTTCTATTCAAATGCACCATGTGCTCCTCATCAAAACAGTATTGTCATTAAAAACTAAATATTGTAGATATAATAGTTTTAAGAGTGTTCAGTGTAATATGGTCATGCTTTTAATGGTCCAGTGACTGCGATTCAGAGTCAGCAGGCTCGACATGTCCTTACAACCCGCGTGGCATATTATAAATAACTAAACCTAATTTGCACTCTCAGGCACACTTTGATGGTTCCAACTTGACAAACAATTTGGGGAAATGGTTTTTGAATGTGTCACTTCAAAGTACAAGGCACTCAAGTCGGAGAAAATGAAGCGCTGTGTTTGGAATTATATGAGAAAATCGTGTAAGACTGTGGAACTTTATTTGCAATACTTGAAATGGTTTTAGACTAATCATCTCGGGTGTGTTGTTTTGACAGCCTCAAGGTGGATGTGTAATGCTTGACACACTCAGTCAACCTCTTTGAAGAGAAGCAAAGCTGTAATTGGACCTTGTGGTCAGAGGTTGTTTCATTTACTTTAATGTATTACTGTAGATATATTTTAATTCCACTCGTTACTTTACCCCAATTGGCGACAAGAGGATTGGCACCAATATACTGTGATCTCTGGGTCTCAAACTGATAGGTACAGTATTTATTATCAAAGATGGTCAGTAATCACAGGGGTGTCATATCCAAAAAAGTGACAGGACGTGAACTTGCATTTAAGTTCGGGTGGTTATTTACTGTAATGACACACAAAAACCTGCACTGATCCTCGCATCTCATTTCCACACAGCTGCCAGGTGTGTCTTCGAGATGTATGAACCACTATGCATGCACTCAGCTACCATAGGTTGAAGTAGCTACACTAGTTTCTTTTTAATTACACATTTACACATATTACTAACAACATAGTCAAGCAGCTGAGTAGTTTGTTAGCTGATTCGTTTTTCCAACTTCCTGCCACACAGTGTGTTCCTACCTAAATCCACTGCAGAAGTTACAGTTTTTCAATGTAGTTTAAGTACAGAAATAACGACAGAATGAGGAGTTTTGACATCAGAGATCACGCATGTTTCCAAAGGAATGAATGGAGTTCTGTTTGACTTGCACACGTACACAGAGCTTTGTGGAAATGAGGCATCAAGATTCTCCTTCGTTGACATTGAATGCACCGGTAAGTAAAGTGGCAAATTGCTCTCGACCAAAGTAATCGACAAACAGATATTAACCCACATTATTTGTTTCGCAAGTCAGCAACGAAAAGAAAAACAAAAAATCAACTCACAGTTTTTTTTCTCAAAAGGCTTTTAACTGTTCCCCACAGTTGGAATGTAATACACCCCTCTGGCTTTATTGCTTTTATATAGGTCAAGTGATTCTAACTGAGCCAAAACCATGACAGCTGAATACACTCCATTCATTAATAAATACCATGAATTGTGACAGAAGTGAACCTCGACATACAGTTTTCTTTACTCTCTCCACACAGGAATGAAAGTTCTTGTTCCAAACTAGCTCTGGGTGGTTTATCTTCATGTTGTGAGTAATGTTCATTGCTTGTGATTGCTAAACATGCCAGGCAGTGTGCTTATCTTAGCATAAAGATGCATAGCGAGGGGAAATATCTGGCTTGATTCTCTCCATAGGTAGAAAAACATTCCTACCAGCACCTCTAAAGCTCACTTATGTACACCATTATACCTTATTAGTTTAATCTGTGTTAAAATGGCAAGTTGTGGTTTCATGTGCTGGATAATTCAGTTGTGGTGACCTGACCACACAATAAGGTCGCCAAGGGTGTCAGGATTAAATGGATTTTAATATTCTGTGTGCAACCTTTCAGAAGCACTACATGAGCACTAGACAATCAGACCAACTCAGAGGGGCACGTCGACCACACCTAGTCCAGACTGATATTCTCAGTGGGGAGGACCAACTGTTTTAAAGGGAGCGACTCACATGCACTTACATGCATGTGCTGCTGGACCTGCTGCCAAAACATAGAACAGAGAGGCTTGAATTACAACACAAACAGAGTGTGACTTCATCCTCTGCTAAGGACACCATTACTCCACTATATCTTTACATCATGTAGTTGTTTGCAGTTATATTAATGCTACATTACAATCTTGTGTATTGCACCTTTAAAGTGTTCATTAGTGAATTTTAAATGTTATGGCAGAGTGAGGCTCACTGTTTACCCCATGTCCAGTCTTTATGCTGAGTGAAGCTAATTTTAACTTCAGCTTTATTGTTAGTATAATAAGAGAATGGTATCATCTTGCCCAGCCTTTGTATGAGACAAAGGTGGAGACACTGATGTGGGACCAATCCTCTTGTCATTTGACATTGAAAAAGAACTAAATTTCACAGCTGACTGTAAAGCCCTTTGACAGATAAATGAATTTCATGTCATTATGTTGAGATTAAAAAGCTCCACTTCATTGCAAATAAATGCACAGACATCATCATGTACATACATGACACTTACATAACATGGCTCCACCTACAATAAGTTGTTTGGTTTGATGCAATACAATAAAGAGCAAATGAAAAGGATACTTCTCCTTAATAATAATGTTTGACATCTTAGTAAACAGGTTTATTTCAGACAGTCCATTCAAATGCAGCTTAATGAGGAACATTATTTATCAGCCGGAGGTCTGAATAACAGTGTGTGATGTTTTGGTAGATTTCCTTTTCAGAGACTGATCTGAATCGCAGTCAGTGAGAGTACTGTCTCAGTCAATGTTTTAATCTCATTTGACTTGAGTTATTTAATCATGAATATTGTATTGTTACTCATATTTTAAAAGTCAAATTAGTGGGAAAAAAAGAGCTCTGCATCTCCTCTGTAAAACTTGTGAGGCTCAGATACACTCTGGTGCACAAGCATACAATCAAAGCAGAGACCTCAAGCTCCAGAGAAGAAAATCTCCTCCCTGTTCACAGTCCTGCAGCTTGTCATCTTTGAAGTCCAAGTGCGGGGTGTCATGGCCTGCCAGGCTGCCTCTTGGGTACAGACAGACAGACAGCAGCTAAGTTTTCATGGACGCTCTAATCTCAGCAGCTCTCTGAGCAGCCATCGACTTTCTCCGCTGTGCAGCCGACGCTGCGGCCTCTGTGATGGCGTGGTAGCTGTCCGTCTCCTGAGAGTCCTCGCTGTTCTGCGACTTGGTGCTGTCCTGCGAGTCCGGCTTCTGCCTCAGTGCCCGGCTCTGCTCCTCCTTCAGCTCCACATAGGAGCGAGAGAATGTGTGAAAGATGGACGTGACGGGGAAGGCCATGAGGAGGATGCCGCTCAGGATGCTGCTAAGCGCCACCACCTGGCCTGGGATGCTTCTGGGCACCATGTCCCCGTAGCCGACTGTGGTCATGGAGATGACCGCCCACCAGTAGCTACCAGGGATGCTAGTGAACTCCTGCTTGGCCCCCATTTCGCTCTCAGCTAGGAATACCAGTGGCGAGAACAGAGCCATGGCCACACACAGGAACAGCAGCAACAGGCCGAACTCACGCGTACACCTCCTCACTGTCAGGCCGAGCGTCTGCAGGCCTAAGGAGTGACGGGCCAACCTCATGACGTAAAAGATCCGTAGAGCTCGGAGAACTCGGAGGACTAACCCCACCTTCTCCAGGTAGTTGTTCCCTGAGCCCGCAGGTTTCCCTCCCACCGACAGAGAGTCCACTATGAGGGTGATGTAGTAGGGAAGGATGGCCACCACGTCGATGACGTTGAGAGGCGTGCGCAGGAACATACACTTGCTCTGAGTCTGTATGAAGCGCAGGAGGAACTCCAGGGAGAACCAGGCCACGCACACCGTCTCCAGAACAAAGATGTTATAGCACCTCTGGGAGCACTCACCCTGCAGAGGGGGGGAAAAAGCACATAAAGACCGACATTAAGGGGCTGTGTTACATTACGCTACAGCAACAACACCCTTCAGCGAGTGAGACACGAGAAGTTCAAAAGCGCTTCAGATGACCCAAGGACGCAGGGTGGAGTCATTAATTAAGAATTTCAAAGCCTGTTAGATCTCACAACAAAAAGGTAAGTCTTGTCTCTCGCCGAACAAAACGTAACAGAGAAAGGCGCTGAAAGATGCATGGAGTGTAGAGCAAAGACTTTGATTAGCGTCTCTAGTAAAACTCACTGACTCTGATGTGAAACCTGAGGGATCCAGAGGTGGAAGATGTGCAGACGGTGTTACGTAAGAAACTGTCAAATGAGGGCAAGCTGTGGATTTTCAAACTGAAATATTCCCCCTTTTAATGATAATCTATTTTTTGAAGACTGCTGAAATAGTGTTCATAAATATTTGAAAATATAATTATAAGAGATTACTTGGTTATTAAGTCACCCCTGGAGGAGACTGAAAACAGAAAATGAGTATGCTTTTAATTTCTCTGGCTTTACTGAGTGTTATTAATGACCGGGAATATTCTTTGCTTCGCTACGTTTGCATGGGTTGATTATGTTTGGGTTAATCGCAATATGTGGAGACAATAGAGCAGTAAAGAAAACTTTCTCTGGACTCTTGTAAATCTTTCCCATCTTTTCAGACTCTTTTCAGAATGGCTCAGATATCCGTGGAAGAGGTCGTGTGGAAACATATGATGACGTTAGCAGAGTGACATGTACGAGCTCTGTGGTTGTAAAGGTGGTCTCCATGTGTGATCGTGTGAGCAGGTAACTATTTTCTCTCAGTATTTGCTCAGTCAGCCTCGTGCATTTTTCAGAGTATACACTCAGCTTTGCATACAGTGTGGTTTTTGCCCTTGAGACGTCAAACTCGCTAAACCCATTAGGACCATGTAAATGACTGAACGGCAAAGCTGGAGTTGCAGTTTTTTCCACACGGCAGCAGCAGCAGTAGTAGCAGCAGAAAGGAACTGTCAAAGTGCACAAATAAAACGAGCGCAAACTGTAATCATGGGGAGCATAGGGGCTTGAAAACGTAGTTATTAAGATAAAAAGTGGTACAGGCTAATCCACAGAGTCACGTACTCTAACAATGCTGGCATTAGTGGAGCAGCAGAGACAGGAAAAGCATGGATGTTTGGGTTGATCGCAGTTGGAAATGACTCTCTTCGACAGATTAAGGTAATTTCAAGCTCTCCCACCCTCACTGGGAAGGTTATTTAGTCTCGAAATAGTGTTGGTTCAGACTCAGGCTTTAGGAAAACACACCAACAAGTCCACTTATAAATGTGAAATTGCAATGTAGTAACTAAACCCTAGCCAGAAGTAACATCCAGTCTCTCATCAAACTTGCAAAGATATTTTGCATCGTACAAATACACAAGTCCCAAACACAATAAAAATGTAAGTGCGGACTTGCGGCTGTAGCACCCAGATAGCAAGAAACCTGCCGGCAAACACTCATCGACTAAATGCAAGCATGCAGGTCAAACTGTACACACTTTACACCTCAGGTCATGAAGCAAAATGATGAAAAAGTCTGAGAATTTCAGGGAGAAAAGGAGAGGAAAACCAATACTGGGTCAAACTGACCCGTAACAGGAGGGTTAAATTGCTTCTCTACTTCTGTGAAAAAGCAGGTCAACAGTTTTAAAAAGTTTAAAAAAAATACCTATATGTAATGCCACAGCAGTAATAGAGACTTGGGTACAACCACCTACAATGGCACCAGCACATATGGCAACCTTTTTTCTATTAGTCACAGTCCCAGCAGAAAGCGTCCCCCGGCTTAGGTCCACAGTTAAATTAAAATGAACAATAGGGGTGAGCTCTGTACCTCAGCACAGCTCCATATTCCCTGGCCAGCTGCTAGCGAGCCCAGGGTTTGGCTTCATGCACTAATTCTGAAATGTGAAATAATACAGTTAATATGAGGTTAATAGCAGATTGTCAGCTTCATTTTGAAAGGGATTTTCAGCCAAATTGGAACAGATATTTAGGAACAAAAACTGTCTTTGTTCATAATATCCCTTTTCAGAAACATTTGGATAGATTACTAAAGCTACAATACTGTACTGAATATAGTCTTTGTTGAGACTGAAGTAAAGTCCTATGAAAAAAAAAAAGTATCCCATTTAAATGAATGGCTTTTTTTTTTAACATTTGGACAAGCAAATGTGATTATCTTTTTTCTACTTTGTCTGCAGATAGTGGTGATAAGTATCAAAACAACACACAGATAATCATTAATTCAGCAAAAATATCAGCTGCAACTCAAACTGACTCTTGATCTCTGTTGTGGATCCATTGTTAAGTCCTCATGCTCCTGTGGCAAATCACGGCATGGCAGTTTTGAAGCTTGATGTGCTGTTGCAGCACAATGATTCAAATTTCAGCTATAATCCACCCTCTAACCACATGCTGTCATTTCACATCCAAAGTAATAAGACTCTGACGCCAAAACAAATACATGTGCCGTCCAAACCCTCAAGGAACTCACTGTTTTTCTCATGCTAACCAGTATGTTTCACACTTCCTCTATCATTCTGTTCTTCCGTGTCCACGAGAAAAAAATCTGTCTGTTTGTGACATGTTTGCAACTGATACCAGTCCTTTCTCTGAGTCTGACCAGTGTATTTGTATTGTTCTCTGTCAGAGGCTTTCTGGCTGAGTGCATTTCCCACTCCCTCCCGCCTCTCCTCCTCACTGAGCAGCCTCTGATGTACACAGATGTACCGCAGAGGATTCAATTAAAAGCAAACAATTATGCGTCTCGGCGACCAGGGGACTGTGACCCTATCACAGCTGAAGACAAGCATGCAAACCAAACAAAGCAGGAAGTGACGGCTCACCCCTGATCTGTACAGATTAGTTGGAGTGACTCTGATTCGCCAAACAGCCAGTCTTCAAGTGGTGAGCTGGTTGTGTCGTCGGCACACCCAGGCTTTTAATGGATCTATTTACCGCCCTCATTTGTTCACCTCACTGGGCTTTACTGTGTGTGCTGAGTGTCTGTGCATGTATTTGTTCTGCCACCCAGATTGAGTTTCAACACTTTTCGCCTCACTTCCAGAAACCATCTTAATGTGCCTCTTCACAAAGCAAGACTCTTATTACAGAGTAACAGTACGACTGTATGGGAAGTGTTGAATCTTTAAGGTTAAGGTATTCTCCAACATTATGGCATGTACTATTTTTAGACTGCATGCCACCAACATCATTTCTGGGTGTTTTGATGTTAAATACATGTCAAAAGCAAAAGCATTTGTTTGAAATCCCGAGTCAGGTTGTGGCAGCAGCAGGCTAAGCAAGATAATCCAGACAACCATCTGCCCAGCAATGTTTTCCAGCTCTTCTTGGCGATTCTGAGGCGTTTCCAGGCCAGATGAGATATATCATTTCTCCAGTGTGATTTTGCTCTACCACAAGTTCTCCTACTAGTTGGATGCACCTGGAAAACCTCCAACAGAAGGTGCCAGGAGCATCCTGACCAGAGCTTCTGTCAACATGAAGAAGCAGCAACTCGACCCCAAACGGAGGAAACTTATTTTGGCCGCTCGTATTTATAATTGCATTTTCTCAGTGACTACCCAAAGCCCAAAACCACAGTTGAGGGCTGGCATGTGGATCGACTGGTAAATTGAAAGTTTTGCTCAATTGGGGGCATCAACTGACTCCCACTCTGTATTCAAGTTGATTAAAAGCAGCTAAAGGATCAGTGATGCTCCATTAGAATACAGGTTTAACTCACTTACACACATCTTTACTTTTCAAACCCAGGGGATACATCTATTTATTTACAGTTTATAGATTTAGAAAAAACAACACAGGTGCTGCAAAAAGCACCTGTGTTGTTTTTTCTTTCTTCTTCGCAGATGCGCATGTTTCACACAGGGCATGCTGAAAGTTTTCAAGTGCTGCATCTTTGTTGCTTCATTCTGGTCAACTCATTTCTGCTCCCTGTGGACCTTTTATTGGATTAATACACTGGAAGAAATGCAGCTGTAGTGGGTGTTCCAGTCAAACACAAGGGGCAGCAATAAGCCCATTTAACACAGCCACATAGGTGGAATTCATGCTTTATCAGAAGTATGTTTGAACAGTATGTTTTGGTTCTATAATAGAAAAGGCCTTGAGGATGAGGATCAGCTGTTTGGTTTGGCAAGACTAGTACGCATGGACAGAGTCTGCCTCCCACACAGTAGATGAGACAGTGGATGTGCAGTGCAACAAAAAAAAAGAAAGAAATTCAAGAAAGTTATAATATTTTATTTAAGGTTGATTAAAATATTTTTCTTGTCACCAAGCACCATGTATTCAGTTATTTGGCTTATTTCAAGGATACTAGTCTTGATTTGTCTTAATGTGGTATTCAATCTATTTTTTCCAGGCTGTTTCACCTTCCTTGAATATCTGACAGTTCATTGCTTATATGAAGCTGTAAAGGGTCTTTTTACTAGTTTTAGGGTTGCGTACATTTTTGCAGTGGCTTGCTTATTTTTCATCAAAATGATCAAACATCAATACTTAGAATATTATTCACCTATTCCATAAACTATGCCCTCCTTTACATCAGAGGGTCTCAGGGAACATCCTGGACAGATACCCAGTCAGACTTTCACCCTTACACTCATACGGCCAATTTAGCATCACCAATTAACCTAACATGCATGTCTTGTGGGAGGAAGCACCTGCAGAAAACCTTCACAGGCACCGGGAGAGCATGTAAACTGTGCACTGGAAGGCTCGAGGCTGCAGGCAGGTTCAAAACCATGACTTTCTTGCTGCGAGGTGAGAGTGCAGCTTTGTGCCATATTCCCCCTTAGATTATTATTATGTGTACTATACTGAACACGATTATATATAATGCACTGGTGTTTAACAGGCAGCGTTTGCCATGCTCATTATTTTAATTTGCACATTAGTGTTTTTTGCATGTTAGCACTAAACGCAGCGTACAGAATGTGAATGTCATTGCAGGAAGGACTTATTGCAGGGTCTGTATTTGGTCACAAACAATGGTTGCCTGTATATAAATTCATGCGAATCCATTCAATGTTGTTAAAGATATATTATTTTGGACCAAAGTGTCACTTTCTGTATTTCCATGTAACATTTTTGCACTATGAAAGCTAACCATTGTCTTTCCACTGGCAGAATTGTGAAATAGCCGTAGTTTAAGTGAATTGAAACCTAAATAGTCCGTATGACTGAAGGTATCTGTCCGTTTTTTCTTTTTTTTTTTTAGCTCTGTGTCAACCTGCCTATGGTGTAGCTTTTCTCCCAGTGCATGCCGGACTAAAGCCTTCTTACCCCGACAGTTACCAATATATCCAATAGCCACTGGTCCTTATTTAAGCTGATACATCTCACCAGTAACACCAGGTCTCATGCCTGTCTTCTGTATAACTAAACACTGTCAGTCACATATGCTTTCTCTCCTCATCCTAATTCTTCTCCCACAACTTTAAAACGACTTTCATTCAGAATAAAATCTGTGACACTGAGCTCTGGGTTTGAGATTATTGCAAGTAACCAGGACGCCTGGGAAAGTGGAGATGGCAAGATGGCAGAGAGACACCAGCCTGAAGGAGAAATGAGGTCAGATAGAAGTCATTTTTACACAAATGATTACAAACAGGACGATGTTTACACTGAGCTAATAGCTTAGTGACCTGCTGTGTGTCTAATAATTTCTCACAATCACCAAATAACAACACCCTATCAGTCATTTCTCCACCTCACCCCTACAGTCCAGGCTGTCCTAGCTCGAGCTTCCTCACTACTTCTGTGTGTTTATGTGAGTACGACTGCAGCGCTGAATCTTGATTAGCAGTCAGATTATTCGGCTCACACCCAGATCCAATCATAACATAACCCTGATTACTTTTGCCTGGAACTTTTTAAAGATTTTAGTAATCATCGTTTGCCTAGAAGAAAATGTCCAACTCACCGACAACACAAATTTATTTATGTTTCAGCGGCCTGATGACACTGCAGTAACTCACAGAGCGTTGGCCTCGACCCAAGCAGATCTGCTGCCTGTCAATACGTATTTATTACGCTCAGCTCTTTGGGGGAGGGCAGGAGAACTTTATGACCAGTGTTTTCTGCTCTTTGCCGGGCAAAAATATTTGCATTCTTTCCACCTGCAAGCCACACATTTTATCATCTTCCAGAGTACGTATATGTTTTTCTCCTGTGTAAAAGCCACTTGCACACATTTGCACACCTTAATGCATTTCACCTGTAACTACTGCTAATGGCTTGCAGTGTGTACTTACACACATGAAGGCATTGTTGGATCTGTACATTTGATAATGGAATTGCTGAATAGACGGCCATACATTTAAACCTGCAACAATATAAAGACTCTGTCCTTACACTGTTATGTATTTCCTGTTCTCTGCTGCTGTGACAAGCCAAATTCCCCATGGGGGTCATTACATTTTCATCTAATCTGGGCTAACCTTAAGTACCAATGATGTTGATGGCTGTTGCCTAACAAGCACATGCTCTCATTCTCTCTCCACTATGTTAAAATACACCACTATGACAGAAAGCAATGGAAATGAAGGCTGCCTAAGGAAATGAGAAAGGGTGGCCTGTATTAATGCCTGCTTTTGGTGGTTTATATTTAGAAGTTTGCAGAGTGTACTTTATTGTGATTTAGACACTCATTTGTTCCATCTGCCCTCCTAAGTGCTTCAGTAGACGGCAACTGGACTTCTTTTGGACTGGGTCTTGAGGACCTCTCATCCAAGAGACTGTTTGGGTCTAGGGGGGAGTCAAGGGGTCCCAGGTATTTATTCTCTGCCTTCTAATGAATCATTCAGGATTATCATGGCCTGGATGACTGACAATCTACATAGAAACTCTGCAGAATTTATTTCCATCACTACTCATGTGCTGGGCGAACACAACTCAAGTGGGCTGAAAATGATTGCCTTATAAAATATGTTTTGAGTGATATTCCATTTGAGCAGAACATTTGGACAAGAGATAAAAGCTCAGCCTTCTGGGACTCCAAATCCTCTCCATGTTTTGATTAGGTTTTGGCACAACTGCACCCTCATATCCCCTGAGATTTATCAGTCAATATCCTTCATGTTTTCCACACAGCAAAGTAACTTTGTGGTTAGCTTGGAAAAAACACTTTTAACATATTTAGTATTACAGGACACTGCCGCAGTTAATGGCATACAAGACTACTCTAGCTGAAATGTTTACTAATGCAAATGCTTCTATGGTAACAAGAGAAGCATCCTCTAATACTTAAAATCAATGGCGTTCCCTCTTCACGTGTTGAGAGGCTGTTCAGCTGGGTGTGTTTGCAGCTCCACAGGGAGCAGGAATTAGAGCAAGCACAGCTGGAGCTTTTCTGTAACCAAAGGACAAATAGATTATTTAACCTCTTTTTCACTCACTGTTTGTTTTCCACTTTATTAGGTACACCTTGCTAGTAAAAGGTTGGACCCCATTTTTCCTTCAGAACTGCCTTAATTCTTCGTGGCATACTTTCAACAAGATGTTGGAAACATTCCTCAGAGGTTTTGGTCCATATTGACATGATAGCATCACGCAGTTGCTGCAGATTTGTCGGCTGCACATCCATGATGCCAATCTCCCGTTCCACCACATCCCAAAGGTGCTCTATTGGATTGAGATCTGGTGACTGTGGAGGCCATTGGAGTACAGTGAACTCATTGTCATGTTCAAGAAACCAGTTTGAGATGATCTGAGCTTTGTGACATGGTGCATTATCCTGCTGGAAGTAGCATCAGAAGATTGTCCACTGTGGTCATAAAGGGATGGACATGGTCAGCAACAATACTCAAGTAGGCTGTGGCATTTAAACCATGCTCAGTTGGTACTAAGGGGCCCAAAGTGTGCCAAGAAAATATCCCCCACACCATTACACCACCAGCAGCCTGAACCGTTGATCCAAGGCAGGATGGATCCATGCTTTCATGTTGTTTACTACACATTCTGACCATCTGAATGTTGCAGCTGAAATGGAGACTCATCAGACCAGGCAACGTTCTTCCATCTTCTATGGTCCAGTCTTGGTGAGCCTGTGTGAATTGTAGTCTCAGTTTCTTGTTCTTAGCTGACAGGAGTGGCCCCCGGTGTGGTCTTCTGCTGCTGGAGCCCATCTTCTTCAAGGTTGTTGTGTTCAGAGATGGTGTTCTGCATTCCTTGGTTGTAACCAGTGGTTCTCTGACTTCCTGCTGCCTTTCTATCATCTCCAACCAGTCTGCCCGTTCTCCTCTGACCTCTCACATCAACATCATAGATAGATAGATAGATAGATAGATAGATAGATAGATAGATAGATAGATAGATAGATAGATAGATAGATAGATAGATAGATAGATAGATAGATAGATAGATAGATAGATCACCAAAATCCATTCATAAC
>OMNN01059532.1:9904-22215 GCA_900302755.1 Chromis chromis
CACAAAGCAAAGTCAATAAATCAAATCAAATCAAATCAATCTTTATTTATAAAGCACTTTTCATACTGTAAAGTAGCACAAAGTGCTTTACATGTTAAAATCACATTAAAATCACATTAAAATCACCTAAAAATCATTCCCACCCTTCCCCTACCACCCACGCATACAAACAATATCACACTCATACTCATAATCCACCCCACTCCCCAACACACACATGCACACAGACCTACACACATACACACACATGCACACACACCAGCATAAATAATATGGACAGAAGGCTGAGTACGGATGAACCAGGTAAGTAGACGCCAACAGGAGCCGTCTGCATCAGAGCAGCAGATCAGCTGCGGCCACCAGGGGCACCATCACAGGGCGCCCAGGGGAGGCGGGGCCGAGACCCCTGACCTCCACCCAGGCACCGCAGGACGGCACCCAGGCAGCCACAGCCGACCACCGCTCCCGACACAGAGGGCTCCCTCGGAGGAAACACTGGCAAGAAACGTAAAATACATAAAACTTTAAAATGAGGCCAAACAATAGGCTAAATAAAGCTAAAAGCAATAAAATAATGGTAACATATAAGTAAACATAAAATGCTAAAATCATAATACAGATAAAATAAATAAATATTATTAAAAGCTAGACTAAAAAGGTGGGTCTTGAGCCTGCTCTTAAAAATATGACGTTCTCTGCGGCCCTGAGGTCCTCCGGCAGGCTGTTCCAGAGGCGAGGGCCGTAAAAACTGAAGACGCCTCGCCGTGGGTGTGTGTCCTGACTTTGGGATGACTAAAAGACCTCTGCCGGAGGAGCGCAGGGACCGCGAAGGCTCATATGGTAAAAGCAATTCTGATAGATAAGAAGGCCCAAGACCATTAATACCTTAAAAACCATTAAAAGAACCTTAAAATCGATCCTGAAACACACGGGGAGCCAATGCAGTGATTCTAAAACCGGAGTAATGTGGGCCTGCCTTCTGGTCTTCGTCAGGACACGAGCTGCTGAATTTTGTAAAAGTTGTAAGCATGAAATATTCTTTTTAGGAAGACCAGAAAGCAGGGCATTACAATAGTCGATACGACTGGTGATAAAAGCATGCATTAGCGTCTCCGTGTTGGCCCGAGAGAGAATGGGGTGGACTCTGGCTATATTCTTTAAATGATAAAAACCTACTTTAGTGGTGTTCTTAATGTGTGGAATAAAAGTCAGCTCAGAGTCTAAAATCACGCCCAGGTTTTTCACCTGTGAGGAAGGATTAAAAGATAGTGCCTGTAGTTTGGGTAAAAGTTTCCCTCTCTGAGCCTCAGGACCGAGGACTAAAACTTCAGTTTTGTAGACATGGATTAGTTCTAAGCATGACCACAACTGGTGAGTGCTATTAAGAAACATCATGACTTACATTGTTCTGATCTCCCATATCAGGTTTGTGCCACGTCTCGATCTTAATCATGAACTTGTCTTTCATGTATTGATTCTGTGAGCATGGGAGAGATACATAATGGTGTTAGTCACATTGCTGTTCTGTATGCATACATGAAGTGACTGCATTGTAGTTTGTGAAAAGACAGTGTCAATAAATGATAAATACAGTCATTTAAAACTGTAAATGGTAAATGGTCTGCACTTACAGAGCGCCTTTCTACCTTAGTGGTAGTCAAAGCACTTTACAATGTGTTTCTCATTCACCCATTCACACACCAATGGTGACAGAGCTTCCATGCAAGGTGCCTGCCTGTCATTGGGAGCAACTTGGGGTTCAGTGTCTTGCCCAAGGACACTTCGGAGGGGCTGGGGATCGAACCGCCAATCTTGCGATCAGTGGACGACCCGCTTTAGCACCACGCCCTAGTAAGTATCGTATAGTCCTAACATAGTATTGTTTATAATCAGTAAATGTCACACCTACATTTAAAGTTGCAAATGCTTCTTTGGCTTTGATTAATATGTTACGGCCTCCACACAACCAAACAAAAAGCTCGATAGGGGCAGGAGACTGCAACATATTAATAAGGACGCCAACTCAAAAGATAACGGTTTACCCACAAGCTTTATTTACAAACCCAAAAGTCAACCAAATCCCAAACAACTAAGGAGGGACAAAAGGGGACTGGAGGCCCCGGCCAAAAGAAACAAAAGGAGGGAAGACACTGGGCCAACCACACAGTGGGCCGTCGCTCCCAGCGTCTCCCCCTAAACTACCTAATAAAGAAATCTAAAATAAACCAAAAGACGGATAACCTCTCGGCCGGTCACCTCCAGTCCAAACTAATATGAATTAAAACACGAAATCCCCAGCCCCTGAACGGGCATGGGAGGAAACCTGCTCGGGGAAAAAGGAACAAAGAAAAAGGAGGGAAGGGAAAAAACCCTCCTCTCTACCATGTGCTGTGCTGCCCCATTGTCTCTACACTCTGTCCCTCTTATCTCCTCCCTCTCTCTACCCGAGTGTTGATTGAACTCAGGTGTGCAACAGGCAGAGGTAGGAGGAGGGAGGCAGGGCCTACACAGAGAGAGACCAACAGCAAGCTGCTGCACATAACAATTTAGTACAACAAACGTTTCACAAAGACGGACTTTTGCTCCTACTGCGGAGGGATATAAAGTTGTGTATATTTGCTTGTTATGTCTGTTTGATCCAGATAAAAGCATCAATAGACGTACATAAACTGGGCAACAACCAGTTTTTATTGGATAATGATCACTTTCGGTGCTTGCACAAACGCATCCCCACTGATTTTAGACGCACTCTGTCATTTTGTTCTGGAATTTGGCCAAGCTTTCCCTCTTTTCACCAGATATTCTGATTTCAGCTCAGTTAGCGCGTTCAAGGCCGAGCAGTGTCACTATTTCTGTGCTTTGTATGTGCAGTGACAAATCTCTGCATCACTGCACATGACAGCCATTATTTCGGGCTGCTTACTTACACGCTGCAAAGTGTTTTGCATTAGTATGACAACCGGCAACTGACAGCTGCTGTCACAATGCAACAGCCTTTATTATGTGGCAGTTTTAATGGTTATTGCTCAGGCCTGCTTCTTCTGATTGAATAGGTTTTGAAAATGTGGTTAATGGTGATGAAGATAAAATGTTAATAAAATGTACAATGAGCAATGGATGTGGATTATGGGAAACAGACACATGTATCCTACACATACATGTGATTGTTGTAGCAGCACTTTAATACCCGTGGTTCTGTAATTACATGTTCAACAGTCTGCACTCCTCTGTGTTTGCCATATTTTGGTACCTGGCTGCAGAGATTTGCTCCCACCCAGCCATCCCTGCCGTCCTGATGTCCACTGGCAACTTTCGCACTTTGAAAGAACAAATCAACACAATAAATACATAAATATTCGTCTCACACTGCCTCACATCTCTGCTCACATTTAGGAACTACAGCACACAATTTGCTAACTTCCGAACCTTAGGATATCCTTTACGACTCTGTTGTGTGCCACCTTTGCTACGATAAGAAACAGCAACATGGAAACCAGATATTAAAAGTTTAGCAAAAGTTTACAGGGCCTGTGCTTGTTGCTTAATCAATGAAAGAAATAAAATCCAAAGAGCGCCAACAGAGCTCCAACATTCAGAGTAAACTAAGAAAATCCCTTTCCTCTACCCAAACTAAACACATGTGCACCCCTGCTGCTAGTGTTTCTGGGTAACCGACAAAGTCCAGGCAAACGTTTTAAGCTTTGACTCAGAAATAATCGCCTGAAAACACTGTGTATATATATGCCGGTAGCAGGGGGTTAGTTGTTTAGTGGTAGAAGTTTGTACAGAAGAGGAACATCAGTGGTAAAGTGGTAAAATGTTATGATGGAACTCTATCTGGTTCTTTTTGTTATTTTTTGAGAAAGAACAAACTAAACAAATTAAGAACATAATCAACTAGGGGTGCCATTGAATAATTATTTATTGATTAATAATTTTAATCATTTGAAATACACTGATAAGGCAAAAGACAAAGGACCTGGATGTCAGAAAATGTACTGTGATTGGCTGTAGTACCTGGTTGTTCCACCAGGTGGAGCCTCTGACTGTTTAATACTGCAGCAACCAGAGGAAGCAGCTACTCAGACTACAGGCAGTTGATGTTGGCAAGCAGAGAACATTGTGGTAGTTTAACTAGTAAAGGGGCACCATGACAAAGACTTCTGTGGTGGTTAACGGCTTCTGACCAGAGTTAACTTATATAATATATATGTGTACATTTTAGATGAATATCATGTGATCACCATTAGCATATAAACAAAAGTCCACTGGGTTTTTTTTTAGATTTATTTTTTGGCCTTTTCATGCCTTTATTAGAGAGGACAGTGGATTGAGTTATAAAGTGAGAGTGGGGAGAGACATGTGGTAAATGGCCAAGGTCGGACTCGAACCTGGCACAGCCGCTACCCCTCTGCACATGGGTCATTCGACATAACCGCTAGGCTAACAGGGCGCCCCCCCAAAAGTCCACTGTTATTAAATAATTTGTATTGATTAAACGATTACTGATTGATAACGCTGCAGATTATCTGCTAAGAAAATTGTCTAGGATTTGTATCCCTTCTTTGTCGGGGGAGCCTCTTACTGTTTAATATTGTCAGGACCTGAGAAGGTGATCAGTCAGACTATGAGCAGTTCCATGTTGGCAAGCAGAGAGCATTGTGGGAGTTTAGATAGTAAATGGGCACCATGACAAAGACTTCTGACCAGTTCTAACATATTTAAGATGAGCAAGCGTCTACTAGAACAGCATTTCTAAAGTCAACTGACTGTTGTATTTAGCTATCAAGGGGCACAATGACAAAGACTACTGTGAGGCTTACTGGCAATAAGACAGTGTACCTATAGCTGAGCAGCTAAGGTAAATAACCTGGTTTTGTGGTAGATGTCGTGTGTCTTTGGGTATGAATATCTCTCTCAGCATATGGAATAATGTTCAGCTTTTTCCATTAGTTTTAACAATAAGTCAATAAAAAATTGACAGTGTTTTTACTGTGTGGTATTCATAGTTTTAAAAGTTTTGAGTGCTTCTTTTACCAATGCCAACATCAACCTTCAGATTCATGACGTGTTTTTCCTGCAGGACAGGAGAAATCTATCAGAAACTACTTGGGATTCAGAGGGTTAAACAATACTGTTGGTCATTTATTACAGTGTGGGAGCGTTAGCTAATACGAGCAACACACTCCTAATTTTGGAAAATGAGCAAATCTGAAGGAATCTAAAGAGGCTTTAGGTTCTGAGCCAAGATTATGTCATTTTATGCCCCAAATTACACATAAATATTCACATTTGGCCACTATGAAATGATTATTATGGCATAATGTGAATAAATACAGTAAACTGACAAACACTACACAAAACAACGCCAAAAATGGAAGGTTTAAAAAAATTTTAAGTAGCTAAATCAGTCATTATCCATGATTACTTTACAGTCCGAATAAAGTTCACAGACCAAACACATTTTTGTCAGTTTCGATGGCAACAGCATTTCTACACCACAAGAGCACTTCAGTGGCATCACTTATTCAGGTGACACTGTGGCATCGAGTGGCTGCTTCACTCTGTTTGCTTCAGTGCATCTTCATTTATTCTTCGCTCGTGTTTCAACAAGAGGTTTCTCATTGTTCAGTGATGTTCAGCTTTCTGCTGTGCATCCAGACAGCTCTTCTAACAAAAAGAAAAAGCAGACGCAACAGATGCTAAGAGACTTTCACATTTCAGAAAAGTCATATGAGCTCCTCTGGATCACTTTTCCTCCTACATCTCCTTCACTCAGCCAGCCTGAATATATATCTGTCTACTGTATGTATCTGCAGTATCTACAAGAGGCAGACGAACCCCTGCCAAGATCAAAAGACGCATCTGTGATCTTCCTCTGCAATATCAGAAGCTCGCAGACGCAAAGGATTCCACCAGCTCGCTGTGAATCCCAGATCACATCGTCCTGAGTCTGCCTTTATTCATTTTTTAGAGCCGGCGCCGTTAAAACGCTTCTGAAGTGGAACGTGGCGTTTTCACCACAGTTCGACCTTGTTGCTAAAAAGTCAGCTCTGCACCTTTTCCACGGGATAAGCAGCCTCATGCAGGATTTATGCCCTCATGCAGACATGAGAAATGAATCGCCTTCCCCCTGTCCTCCGTCTCGTCAACATCTATTTTTCACGTTGATGCCCTGACAATACGCACAAACATCAATCAAAGATCATTTGCAAGCGAGGCAATTATGGAAATTGCAAGTCTGCACGCAATGTGAGATGCACAGGAAGAGATATGACAGGAAAGTTGCAGAGTAAAATGCTGCAAATGGACACCAGAGGGCAGAGCAGAATGCAGTATTGTGCACAGCATTCACAGCTGGTTGAGAGAAAATTGCCAGTGAGTTTACCAATAAACCTTTTGCAGGAAGAAAATGAGTATTTGCTGAAGTCACAACCTTCTTATTAAAGAGGAAAGTGCATTCAGTGCAATTCATTAGCAGGAAATTTTTAAAATGACATTCACACATTGCTGCCAGGCTATAAATTAAATATTTTAAGCCATTATTTGCTCTGCCAGCAGCATTAAATGTACAGTTGTGATTATTGTCGGCTCACAAAGCATGTTTTGATTCAGTATGTGCAGGGGGATGGGTAGTCAACTCCACTGGGTAATACAGTATTCATTATCCTCAATGCAGCGCTGCATGGATGTGCTTTGTGTCTGCCTGGTGAACCCAGAGTTCACATGTGTAATCTCTCCTGCATTAGGTTCCTCATTCTGCAAAGAAGTCTCCCGTTCATCGTCGAATCGCTGAGGCCGAACAAAGTGAAATTTAAATGTCTGGCTGCTCTGTGATGCTGCAAGAAAACCGAAGAGATCAGACAAAACAAAAAGATCTAAAAAAAAGTAGATTTTTTCTGGACGGTCTGACAGCCAAAAGTCCAACATACACAAAAACATTTCTTTTTATGAAGAAATGAGCAGCAGCAGCGAGTATGTTTTGAACCAATTATGTCGTCTATCAAAGCTAATGAGGAGCTGCTGTTAATGAGAAATGCTTAACGGGGCCGTAATGTGTTCGCTGATGTCTTTTTATCTGATCTTTGTGTACAACATCCACCTGCAGTGACAGCAGCAGCATCATTCAGCGTTTTTATAGCTGTGCTTCAGGAACCTGCAGCACTTCGGGGTTAAGGGGAGATCATGGGCCGCTTTAATGCCGAACGACTTTCAACAACAGCCGTCCCTAAACGCCGTCGATGAAAAACTGATGTCAGACTATAAACCTTACAGGGCATGCAAATGCAAGAGCAATAGTTTTAAACCACCTTTTAGTCCTACAACAGCTGAATCCAAACTCTTGATATCTTGAACCACACATTTGATTTACAAGGTTGACGTCTGGATCCCTGTTTTTGGTTCTACTGGTGTTACATAAGGTGCAGCTATGTTTTCATGCATAGTTTTATGTGTATTTTTGTTTCATTATTGTGCTGTCCATAGTTTGTACTGCTACCCAAGACAAACTTCCCTTTAGGGACAGTAAATTAACTCTTATCTGGCTAATAATTCACCCTTTCCCCTAAAGACATGGAAGTTTGGATACAAATCTCTGATCTTAGAGTGTTTGTTCTGCCCTCCAACCACAAACTGCCAACTTTGGGCAGTCCCTCTGAAAGTACATGAAGTCCAGACATCCATTCTACAGTATGAAAATTATTTCCATGCAAACATTAGTAAAACTTTAAAATAAAAAACATCACGTAGCCTACAGTGACTGCTCTCCATTAGCAGACATGCACATTTTAGAGCTGTGGAAAAGGTGACAAGATACAAAACTAAAATTCCGTAGCAGGATTTTCAGATTTTATTGATTTTATGATGCAAATTAAGCCTTTAGGAGCATTTTACGATTAGAATGTAATGAGAAAACAACTCGTTTTGAGTAATGAGTGAATAAATACATCGTGAAAGTTTTTGCAACAGATAGTTTATCATGGCAGGGTTTTCGCACGTTCTACAATACACTACATTACTTCAAACTATGCGTAACTGTAGCAGGTGAGCCGAGTGCAAAGCTCTTTGTAGCTACACGATTCAAGTGAATGACCTGGTTGATACTAAAAACCATGGTTGCTGTCAAAAAGTGAGTTTACAGGCATGATTAGTTAAGGCTAGCTGAGGTAGCCTTTAAATCTCCCCCCAAAAAACATTTTGTAATCAGTAGTTTTATACCACATAAATAAAGCAGACCCTAAATCTAATTGCTATTGATATGCTAAAAGGTAATTAGCATAGCTTTACAAACTTTCATTAACTGCACTAATGCTAGTTCAGGCTAGCTGGTGAGACATTTTTTTTTTTGGTATGAGGCCATAATGAAATCTCAGCACAACGGACGGGAAAAAGTAGCTCTATATATGCTAAAATAGAATTAGCCTAGCTTTTCTGCAGCATGGATTCATATAGGTTGATGTCAAGCTACATTTAAAGCCTATATTACATAAAATACATTTATTTAAAGTCTAATTTAATACATTAACTTGTTAGTTAAGTTAAAGTGGGACAATGTTAGGTCGAATTGACAAAGAGTATCAGCACTCCAGCTATTTGGGGCTAACTGACAAGACAACTTTAGCTTTTCCTGGTACTTGTGATTAAAAAACATCAATGTTGATATGGCCACATGATCGCAATTAAGGTTTTTATACCATAAAAATAAGACAGTGGATCAAAAGTCCTGAGTCTTGGCTTGTAAAAATCAAAAACAGATTAAACTGGGGGCCATTCCCATTAAAGTAGTCTCCTTGTGCAGCGATACACAGCTCCCAGTGCTCCTGCAACATCTGTAAAACACTCCCTGGAAGTCCTGTTTCTAAATATGTCAACTCAAACTCTCAAAACAGCGACCCCTTAACGTGAGTTTCATTTTCAGGAAGAGGAAGAAGATGCAGGGAGACAAAGCCGATGACTAGGGTGGGTGGGGAGTGGCAATTGTGTTGATGTAGCCAGAAAAGCTAAGTGTAACCTCTGCACTGACTGGGCACTTTGGAGCACCTACATCATGACACAGTTGAGGTTGTTTTTGCCAAATGTTCTCCGTCAGATACCTCAGGATGTTAGAGTAGAAATCTGTCTTAACAGTCCAGCTCTGATGGATGAATTCCTGGTGCAGAACCACATACATGTTGAAGAAAACAACCTCTGCAATATCAGAAACTCTGCTAAAGTTTGAGGTCTACGGTGAAATCGCAAATGCAGTATTGAAACTTTTTGATCGCCCCTTCCTTGGGAGTTGCTTTATTTAATCAATACTGAAAAACACCTGATGAAGTCATCTCGCTAAAGCTAACTAGCCTGTCTTATCAGGGTACATTAACTCTACAGTCACTGCTTCTCGAGGAGGACATGATGTTATTTGATGCAAAAAAAATAACCTATTTAAACAAGCTGAAGAACAAGATTTGTTTTCCTGTGTGCTTTAGATTGTCCAAAGATTAAGTGCTATAAATACAGTAAATGTGAAGTCTGTGATCATGACTGATTATAAGTGGAAAATGTGTTTTTTACAACTTCTATATCAGTTTGGCTCAGAGCTTTTAAATTTAGTCTACCTCCCTGCTGTTTCTGCAGTCGCTGCTTACATACTTTGATCCACAGCTTCTCTCGGTCGAATACAACAAATCTATACAGTCGAAACACACAATTTCTCTTCATCACAGCCCTGCTTTGTGATTTAAACCGATAAAGACAGTGAATTTGTACATTTTTGACCGCGTAACTCCTGCTCTTATAACGAGACGGAACTGGCTTCCCAGCTGTGCCAATCTCGAACAGTTGGAGAAAGATGAGGGATTTAAGAAAAGAAAAACCCAAGATGGAAAGACAGTGAAGGGAGGAAGCGGAGGAAGAGATGGTGGTGGCTGGTGTCTACGGGGGCTGATGCTGTGTGAAGGTGACCTGGGATTACTCTGGTCCTATTCCACAATCTCATCCTGGTATCTGAAACTCATCGCCCAGCGGAATGAGCTCAGCTGTCCACATCCCTAAGTAAGTCTTCCACTGAACCCCCAATCTGCCCAGAGCACGAATGTAAGCCGGGATCGAGGATATTCTCCCTTTTTTTCCCCAGCAGACAATGCTGCTGAATGTTAGTTTGCAGTAGATTTGGATGATGACATTTGGTCAAAGGAAGCCGGGGAAGATTTCCTGCACATATAATGACGGCTTTTACTGTGGCTTCCGCCGACTCGTGTAGAAAACATGTGCAAAACATAATTATGGATCGATGTCGGTAAACACACGAGATCTGTCGACTGCACTGCTGCTGTTCATTCGGAGCATTTAATATGTTGGTATTAATTAAAAGAACCACTTGACAACTGCAGAAGTTTGAGTCTAGTCTAAATATTTGCATGTAAATACTCCCACATTCACAGCTAGGTGATGGCAACGTTTCATAAACTGTGCATAGTTCATGAAAAATACATTAGGGTCAGTGTTTTTTACATTAACTATTAAAGCTCTCAGCCATTTTTTGTCATTTCAACTTTAAAAAAAACCCTCCTAGAACGCAGTCAGTAACAGCTGTGAGGCCAAAATGAACAACCTTGGCCTCTATTCTGTAGATAAGAGATACTTAAATTTGAGTGAGACATTTTTTGCTTCCGCCTACTCCAAACTGTAAATTAGAGAGAGAGAGTAAATACCAGCCTTATTATATCACAATATGTCAGTGACACTGGTGTTATGGAATCTGATTTAAAAGAACTATCAACTGCAACTCTACCAAAAATGAGGCAAAAGCAAAGAGGCACAACAAATGATACAGTCATGTGAAAAAATTAGGACACCCCATTAAATATTCAGTTCTTTATTAAGAAACATTCACTTTTCAATGTCTAATCTTGTTTTTATTTATCTCTGGAAAAGGAAGTGATTTAATTGCAGGTAAACAACAAAACTTAACCTTGTTTTACTCATGAAACAAAAGATATTAACAAAAATGCATATTCTAACTGAGGAAAAAGTTAGGACACCCTACCCCCTAATAGCTAGTGTTACCCCCTTTGGCTGAAATAACTTCAGTGAGACGCTTCTTGTAGCATCTACCAGTCTATCGGTCTGAGAAAAGGTCGCCCCAGTCCTCAACACAGAATTCTTTCAGCTGTGAGATGTTTGAGGGGTTTCTTCATGTACAGCTCATTTCAAGTCACCCTACAGCATCACAATGGGATTAAGATCTGGGCTTTGACTCTGCCGTTCCAGGACTCTCCATATTTTTTTGTTTTTAAACGTATATTTTTCAGTTTTAATTGTTTCCTCCACCAAGCAGAGGTTATGTTTTTGCCTGTGTTTATCTGTTTGTTTGTTTGTTCTTTGTTAGCAAGATAACTTGAAAAGTTATGAACTAATTTTAATGACATTTTCAGGAAATGTTGATAATGGGACAAGGAACAGGTGATCACATGTTGGTGATGTTCTGGATCACCATCTGGATCCAGGAATTTATTTGTGGAAATCACAATATGGGTGGACATGAGCTGCTTGGCGGAGGTCTGCGCTCTCCGAGTGCTTTTCTAGTTTAGTTATATTACTTCTATCCCTCAGTATTGTTAAAATTTATATTAAATGTCCATATCTCTAAATATGTTTAAAAAAACACACAGGCTTTCATAGGGTGCCCTAACTTTTTCACATGACTGTATATTCGATTCAGTTGTAGCGTTACAACACTTACAACTAAATTGCACTCGTTAATGAAAGGGGCACCATCTGCACCGATTACTGAGAAATTATTAATTTTGATTAAATCTCGAAGAGATTTTAATAGAATGAATTTGATCAGTCTCATAAATAAAGTCGTAAATTCTGATTGAATTGACCTTAGTTCCCACACAAAGAAAAACACGAAACCATGAATTGGTCTAAATGAATATATTAACTATTCTACTAAGATAAGGGTGTGCGTACATCCTAAAGTGCGCAGATGATGTTGCTGTTACCAAGACTGTCACAACTAGGGCCAATGACAAATCATGGATGACCAAGGAGGTACGAGCAGCGCTTAGAGAGCGGGACGTTGCTTTCAGATGTGGCGACGCTGAGACTCTCAAAGAAGCTAGAGCCAACCTCAACTGTACCATCAAGGCAGCAAAGCGCACCCAAGGTCAACACATCCATGTTTTTTTCCAGGACCCTAGTAACACCAGACGTCTATGGCAGGGCATCCAGTCCATCACAGGATACAAGGCCGCCCCTCCCCCCTGTCAGGACAACATCAGCTTCCTCAATGAACTGAATCATTTCTTCGGTAGGTTTGAGGAATT
>OMNN01059538.1:3182-31487 GCA_900302755.1 Chromis chromis
AAACTAGTCGGGGTCCATGTATTTCAAAAGATTAGGTTTCCAAAGTGTCAGTTAGTGAATCTGATTCTGGGGGAAAACAGCATACTCAAGATTTTTAGGTAACTTCTCTTAAATATCAAATTCTAATATATTTCCCAACAAAGCTGTGTCTGTATAGAAGTCATATTGTTGAATCTACATGGACATAATTGCTTCTTGCATCAGAGTCCAGATATTTCACAGAAAGAAAAAGTCAAAATATGGTTGTCATTTAGAAAATAGAACAGATGAAGCATGTGTTTTTTTCGCTTAGAGTTGATATGAACATTTTATGCCACCTTAAAGTGAGCTCATGTCAGCTTAGTTGGGGATATTCTTTCCATATTGCCATATGTGAATATTCCAGATAAGTCCAGGTCAGGTCATTTATGAAGTTCCTTTACATTTCTGGCAATGCTTTGCTTCAACCTTTTCTCCCACTTTCTCCTCTCCGCTCCTTGTATCGTTTTACTCCTCTATTTAAAAGCCCTCAAGGGCAGTTAACTTTTAATTCATGTCACCTTTGAACTTTTCCAAAATGTCTGCCACAGATCTAAACCAAAAGCGAGCCTGTGCATATGTGTGTGTGTGTGTGTGTGTGCAGATCTGGCTTTAGTCAAGGGGCGGGTTGGTGTGTTTCCTTGAGAACGTGAGAACTTTACAGACCCTCAAGGTCGGTCAGTAGCGCTGGAGGAGATCATCGGTTACATACACAATGATCAGTTTGTCTTTAAAGTGAAGGAGAATACTTTTAGTTTGACTTTTGCAAATTATTCCTGAAAAATTTCCAGCTTTTTGATGTATATAAAGTCACATTTCGGCTCAGTAACACCTCAGCGGTTGTTTTTTTTAATGCTTCAAGTCAAAGAGATTAAACATGAAGGTGAGGGAATATTTAATTTCATTCTTTATACCTCATCACCATTATTACCATGCGCCATCTCCCCTTCTCGCTTTGCCATCCTTCTTCTTCTCCCACCTCCCTCCCCCTTCAACTCTCATATAATTTCATAGTTGGGAAACTATGAAACAGTTCAGTGTGTGGTTTCATTGTTGTACGTCAGAATGATTGATGGCTTCATGCTGAAGCTGTGTTTCACACTAGTTCTATTTTTCATTATCAGCTGTATGTGAAGAGTGTGTGCGTCTGTGTGTGTGTGTGTTTGTGGATGTGTGCACTGAGTGGATGCAGGCCCAGTAACTCAGATATGTGAAACCGTTCTTGGTTTGGTACCCACTAATCAGTTTACAATGATCTGCAAATCCCGAGAAGAGGCTCACTCTCGGCTCTCAGGCACACTGCGATGTGTTCACACAACACACACACACACACACTCTCACATCCATCGACCCACAGCGATGACGTCAGCGGCTGGGTGGGGTGTGGAGTTCCCCACCGTCCCTGTGGAATTTATTGGAGACTGAGTGGCAAGTTGACATGTGGAAGAGTCAGGGAAAAATATTGTCATAAGTCTGTGGTTAGCTCCGATGAAATGATTCGCTTAGCGGGGGATTAGCAGTGCTAGCCTCTCACTTAAACTCCAAAATACCCTCTTTTTTTTTTTTGGTCTAAAACAGGCCGACAAATGTTCACCACCCTTCTACAGTTTAGCATAGCCTCCGAGTGTAGCATGATTTTGTTCAGCCGGTGATATATTAACTCTGCTAAGTGTGAAATCACATTAGCGCTAGCTGTTAGCCATTATCCATTAGGCTGTGTTTGGCGATCCAGAGGATTGTGGGATATTTTCTGGCTGGAGTCAGCAGCTCAATACCTTTTACTTACAGCAACTGCAGCAGCTTGCCCTAGATACATTGGCTATGTGTGTGTGCGTGCGTGCAGCGGTGTGCGATTGCATATGCAGTTGTGCTATTATTTGTATGTGTCAGCCTCATGTCTCTTTTGTAAATGCCAAGTTGAGTGTGTTGTTGCGTGCCTTTGTGTCTCACTCCGTGCGTGTGCTCGCCGGATGCCGCGGCTTTGCCATTGTGGTAATCAGTTTGCGCGTTGGCTGAACTAATTTATCAATTCAGTTCCTCCCACTTGTATTCTCTCCCATGCGTGAACCCTCTCTACACTGTGTCTTCCTCGCAGACAAAACACTTGGTTCTAAAAAACTGTAAGGGTTTCCTATCTTTTATGCATGCCTTCTGCCTCTCTGACTTTTCCCTCGCTCTCCTCCTTTCTTCCATGACTCCCTCTCACTTCATTTTTCTATAATGTACATACAGCTGTGTTGCCTTACATTTTAATGGCCTTGAACCATGATATCATAGCAATACTTTTTGCACTTGTGCTATTTCACAGACATCTGAGGGGAGGGGTGTTATGATTTATGGATGGGATCCTGTGATATTCTCACCATTTTACACCTGCTTGAGTTATAATTGTGTGATTGAAGTGTTCTGCATAAAGCACTGTGAGACTCGTGATGCGTTTGAGGCCGGTGGCGTTGAAGGTACCACCACAGGGCTGGTGGTGTGTTTACACTTGACCAGGTGACCCAAGGTGATTCTGTGGGGGGTGTGTGTTCATCTGTGGATGTGTGTGTGTGCGTGTGTTTGTGTGTCCAGTGGAGTGAGGGGAAATCATAGCTAGTGAACCAGGTGGTGAATGCAGACAGGCAATAACTCATGGTAGAGGAGTTGGACAGAGCTGAGGGCTGGGAGAGGAGATGTGTTGGGAAAAACTACACCGGTGCATTTTTCTCACTTTTCACTATCTCGTCTTGCTTTTACTCCCTCTTTAGACATGTTTCAGACACGAAAAACATGTTGCTCCTACCCTTGTGCCTTTTCATTTCTCTCCTTTACATCCAGTGAATTTCACTCTGTACATCTTCAGCTTTCTTTTCTCGTCTCTGTTGCACTGTTAGCAATAGCAGGGGGGATGCGAACAGGGGCTGAGGGTGCTGCTCACTTGTTTGTTACGACAGATTAAGTCATTGATTTGTAAAAGCGGTGCACTGATGGAGAAGGCCCTCTGCTGCTGGAGACGAAGGGGAGAGAAAGATGAAGCGGGAGAGGAGGAGGAGGAGGAGGAGGAGGGAAAAAAATGGAGGGAAGAGGAGGAGGCTGGGAAGATCAGAGCTAATTGTAAAGAGAAAGAGTTAAATGGAGGTGGGAGAGAAAAAGGAGGCAGTCTTGAGATAGTTAAGCAAAAATGCTAAATATAGAACAGAGGGATGGAGGGGGCGGGTGAGGAAGATAGACGGAGATAGAGGGATGCAGGGAGGAAAGGAGGGAGGGGTGGAGGTGTACTTTGAATGACAGAGATGTCAGAGAAAGGAGGGGAGGGGGGGCAAGTGTGAAAGCTTCATCTTTCAATAACATCGGCTACATCCTCCTTCCGTCTTCTACTTGCTGCTTCAAAGAGCATAAGGGAGCAATTGTGAAATACCTTTACCTAGTTTCAGCATTCCCCCAACTCGGGCTCTTTTCACCCCCCCTCGGGGCCAACGGTGAGTTTCTAATTAAAACGTTGGGGGCAAAAGGGTAATTATGATAATAACATAATAATATCGCCAGGGTTATTAGAATGTTCTGTGGTCCCCAAATTGCTTCCTCTGAGGGATCAGATTTCAGTGGCATTACGTAAAGTCAAATTTCCTTGAAAGTCAGGTGAAATGAAATGTATTCCCCCGTGGTCGAGGTGCAATCTGAGAATCTGATTCCCTCTTGTATGTCATGGACAGGCGTCTAAAAAAAGCCCTTTAGTTTCTCACCACAACGGCACATCCAACTCTTCGCTCACATCCAAGCACAGTTTAGTCCAAAGGGTTTGTGTGGTTGGGAAATCTGCTTGTTTGTGCAACGCTTTTTTTGTTTTGTTTTGTTGCTTTGAACTCGTTCGTAATAGCTTCTCTGCAGCCCCATGCAACAAGTTCCGTGTATTGTAGTGGTGTATAACAAGAGAACATTTGTTTTTAAGCTTAGAGAGCTAGCTCCGAGCGCTGTAGCTCGGAGCTGGCACGCCGGCGCTCTGAGGGGCATCCCACTGTTTTCTCTCAGCTTACTGTGCTACCTGACTGGGATGAGGCTTTGTGGATCCCTCTTACTCCCCATTTACACACCCCCTCATTCCCAGGCAGCCCTGAGGCAGCCCACCTCCAGCTGTGGCTGCCGTTCTCCGCGCCGCTTGGTGCAAGTACCGATTGCTTTGGAGTGCCTCCCCTCTCTCAAATAGGCGGTAATTACGGGCTTAAAGAGGTTTAGTGGTCCAGCAAACTACATAATCACCCCTTGAATTAGCCCCAGCTCATCAGCCTCAGTCCAACGAGCAGCGCTTACCACTAGCACTAGCTAGCATGCTGCACCCCCTTCCCTTTATTGCACAGAGGGAAGCACAGCAGCAGGTGTTGTGCAACATCCGGCCCCCTTAATAAATTTAGCCTCCCCTGAGCTGGAATAGGGAGGACTAATGAAGCACACCTTCACTGTCAGCGAGTACACACACACACCGCACGTACAGCACATAACATAAGACGCTTTCCTTCAGTATCAACAGACCTCACCCTTTACATTCTGCATGCAACAATGCAGCACTTTGTTAAGACAAGACCGGGTCATGTGCATACACGCTATAAGCTTCAGTATACACATAGATTGGAGACCCACCCAACAGTAAAGCACACGGATCACTGTTCACACCCTGCAGCCTCCCAGCAGTTAGGGTGCTTCCCATGCATTATGCTATATACCCTTAGAGTTCCAGAAAAGCGATGAATGATATTAATCATCCATTATCATAGTGGAGGAGCTGGTAATGCAGCACGTTGTCTAATCCACTTTGTACGAGAGCTTTAATGACATACTTTTCACCCTTTGCTTCACCAGCTAACTAGCTTTATCTCATTCCCATAGGCAAGAGCGCTGTGAGAGTTCCCTAAATCAACAAAAGCTGTTTTTTGCGAGGAAAAATGCTCATTAATGAATGCAAAAACCCAAGAACATCTGTTTTTTTTTCCCCTCTCCGTTCTCTTTATCTCCAGACGAGATGGAGAGATTTGATGACAAAAACAGTTTGTACGGGGTTTTCTTCTTTCGGGTGCATATAGATCGAGGTTTCCCCCCTTTAAAAAAAAAGATAAAATAAAAAAAAGGAGTGGTAAATTATTCATGCTGGCTTTGAGGTGGTTTACGGAGACCAATACTATGAAAGAGGCCGTTCCTGCACTAAGAAGGGGGACGTTTATTTTGCAGAGACTTTGCAGAGGCTGAAGCTCTCATCCTGTAGTTGGTTCATTTCGAGTCTCTCAAAAGATCTGTTTTTGCACTGTTTTGTTATTTTGCATTGGAGCAGCCTGAATCAGAGGAAATTAGGTTAGGGGTGCTTTGTTTTTTTTCTGTTGTTGTTTTGTTCACTCTCACTCCCTTTTCTTTTTTTTCTTTAATCCCCCCTTTCTCCCAGAGCCAGCTTTGTTGCTGGGTCCCTGCTCCCTAATGAAGTCAAAGGGATGTCAGTCGATGCCACCTACACAGAAAGGAATTTCAAATGGCGTAGCTCTCACGGCGCAGCGTGTAGCGCACACACAGAGGATGAAACTTCCACTGAACGAGCGGGAAAAAATAAATAAATTTAAGAAAAATTGGGGGAAATTGGAAGCTTGTTGTGTGAGATACAACAGGCTTATAGTTTGGAACGCTTGTTTTAAAGTCTGCTCATGCTCAGGGTTCGGGGCATTTGTTGTTAGCATAACAATGTGCTCGCCTCCCCAAATATTTAAGGTAATCTCATACACGTCTGGCAGGAGCAAGGCTACACTTCCAGTAAATCGTGACTGTGTGTGTGTGTTTGTGTAAAGACGGTTTGGTATGATACAGTGATGCCCTTCTAGCCAAAAAGGCCCCCGGATTAGCCGTCAGGCATTCCTGATGGGCAGCTCGGTTTCCGCAGAGATTTGACCTGGGAACAGCGAAGGGAGCGGATCTGGCCAAGTCAAGGCTGCTCACTTTTACCTTAACTGGCACATGCAAGTCAATAACCATGCATAATGCTGTTGCTCTATAACCGGCTCGGTGTTGCAGGTCATCGGGGTGAACAGCGACAGGATGAAATAACCAAAAACACTAAACTGTTTTACATTGACGAGCTGTTTACTGGGAATCATGTGCATTTTTTGGCATCTTTACGCCTTGTGGCAAACCATCTGCTGGTAAAGTAACTTAAAAATACCACTGACCCATGTGTGTTCTCCACAGATTGTGCAGAGTCACGGCCTCTCTCTCTTTTTTTTTTTTTTTTTTTGAGGGACATCACATGCGCTGCGACAACATATGATTTTCGTCTCCCTCTCTCGTCCCTCCCTCCGTCCCCGTTTCATGGCCGCAGTTTTAAAAAGCTAATGTGGCGTGTCAAGGCTTTTTAATGGGATGCACAGAGGCTTGGGAAGCGCGGCTTTTAATAGAAATATATGCAACGATAACGCCATAATGCTAATGGCTAGGGAAGGAACACTGAGGGGACTGTGGCTGCAGTGAATTGGTTAACAGGGGTGTAATCACACTCATTGAGATGGAGTTAAGCCACGCAGACGTTTTAGAATAATATTATTTACGCAAAGATGCTTGAGGTTTATTAGTTAGTTAGAGGACAAACCAGAAAGAAAAAGTGTTTTAATGTTAGTTCTGTTAGATTACAAAACATCAAAAGTAAAGAGTCTTTGGAGGAGAAGGGGAAGAGGCAGTTAAAATAGGAAAAAGAGCTGTTTTTGTTGAGGAGGTGAGATGAAAAAAAGAAAGAAAGAACAGCAGCGAGATAAAAGACATTTCTGAAATAGCCCTCCTCTTCTGGTGAAGTGGAGCATCCCCGACAAAAGAGTGACTCAGGCTTTCTTTTCTTCCCCCCTTCTCATCGACTCAGGTGAGACTTTTAAACAGCGCAAAACAAAGAATTAAGAGGAAGACATGACCCGAAGGATTCTTTTTCATGTCGAGGTTCTGAGATGAAGAGTCGTGTTTGGACAGTTTGTTCTGCATAAAAGGTCGAAGGTTCAACCTACGCAAAGTGAACTTGAGCATGGCATCGAAGGAAATAGTTTCTCCCATATTGTAAGCTACTCAAGCTTCGGGTTTCTCAAACATAAATGAAAAATGCAGGACAGGAAATTTAGAATCATAACAGTGCGGCTCGAGTCGGGTAACTTCAAAAGTTTACGATTCTGCCTTCCTTTTCTAATATCTTAAGTGATTTAATTTGGCTACTTTAAGTCACGTTAACAGTGTATATTCTGTAGAGCCATTACCATCTGAAGCTGTATTTCAAACTCTTTTACTGCATTTAACAAAAAAATATCTGATTACTATTGTTTTTGTGGCATTCTTAATCACTAACTGTAATAGTTTTTCTCCCATGACGCCTAAAAGAGTTTCCTCCCGGGTTAGACATGGGACACGGGGAGTAAAAAAAAAAGGGGTTTCACAGAATATTTATGCTCTTATCTCTTTGTTAAACCCCGGGGCTCCACATATCCATTTCCATGTCTCCTCCCCTCGCCTCCTCCTTCCCTCTTCCTCTCTCTTTCCTCCTCCTATCTATCTATCCCCCTCTTGTTCTTGTCTGAGGAGGTCGGGGAGGAAGACGGTCAGACAGGGAGGGGATGTTACTGATGCTGTGTTGCTCACCCACGCACACATCTGTGCACAGAAAGACACACAGAAACAACCAGCTGGACTCAAGAAGTGCATGCACATAAACATGCTTAGATTAACGTACAAAGCAATGCACATGCACACGTACTGGGATTGATAAGGCCACACAGTAAAGAAAGCAGCGAAAAAACACTCAAAACCCCTCCTGGCACCCACATGCGCCGAGTTCGAGCAAGCAAGCAGGGTGGAAATTCTCATGAAAGGAGTTGTATATTTGGAGAAGACATATCATTAAGATAGGCGGAGGGAAGAGGGGAAGGGAGGGAAGGATGCGCAGAAACTTTCCATCTGCTCTTTTAAAGAACATGTTATTGCTTTTCTCACTAAAAGGCCTTTCTCTCTCGTTTCCCTCTCAAGCCGCTGAACCGCAGCCAAAGGCCGTTAAGACACCAGAATCACTCACAGACAATATTAAAACTGGGCGACTTGTTGCCGCGCGAGGAGCTAAATCACAGTGTTTTGACAGATAGGAGCTAATTTGGAGGTTTGGAGGGGAAAAAAAGGAGGACGAAAACAGTTCTGATGTGCTGGCTTCCCTGACCATCTCTTCTTCTTCTTGCATTAAGTGTTTGCTGTTTTGTCTGTGAAAACTTGTGAGGAAAGTTTGGTTAAAGTGGCACAGCTACGCTAAATCGCTCATGCCAGGTTATTATAAGCTACAATTACATTATACTGACTTATTTTCACCAATGTTATATTGTGTTTTGTAGTTTTTTCTACTGTTTTTGTTGCGAACGTGTTTCAAAGAAATCACGCTCATGCAGTCAAGCACATTTTCTTCCCCGTGCTGTTGTCTGAGATTGTGTGCAACTAGTTGTGTATATCTGTCCATCTATGTGTGCTGGGAAAGCTAGAGGGTAGGAAGCATCGAGACAGGGTGTGTTTGTGCTGTTTCGTGGCCCCCGGCGTGGCGGCGGGCCCCCGATATCACGAGGAAGACACTCCTGCTTGTGCGGATGAACGCTGCGCAGAATGGACACATTGATATTCCCTCGTTCAATCAGCTTTGTTTGTCGAGAAGAAAGTCTGCAAAGGCAGGTTTCTCACATGATGAGCTGATATTAATATGTCAGGAGTATGTGTATGTGTGGTTTCTATATGTAAGACATGCGTCAAGCCGTCAGATGACACAGGCCCCGAAGAATAATGTTTTCTCACTTTTAGGACACACGCAGTTACGCGGTTATTTGGATTCTGATGTTATCTGATCGCGCTACAATACATGAGGATACTTGTGCATGCGCTCACACACTACTGTACATGAATGGGAGCTCAGTTCACACGCAGGAAAGCAAAAAAAAACGGTTGCAGAGAAGAAGTGGACACAAATATGGCCAGAGGCGACAATGCAATTATAACTTAGCGCATGAAATTAGCCTCCTTGTGTTCCCATTCCCCCGCAACCAATCACATGGACAAGGGAAGGCTGGGAAAAAAAATTAAGTCTCCTCTCTCTCTCTCTCTCTCTCTGTCTGCCGGGTCGTCCCAGCATTAAACACAATCCTGTTCATTATGCGCTGAAAAAACTGTGATGAAAAAAACGAAAACGCTGGCGCCGCGCTGATTTTGCACGTCTGATTGACTATCAAGGGTGTGTCGTCCTGCTGGATTTACTGCACAAGTTGTTGGTCGCCACAGCATGAGATATTAACCAAATAAATGCTAATGAATGCAAAATATTGCATTTAAGACTGTAATTTTTGAATTTTCACTGTAATTTCCACTAAAACACTCCTGTATTCAGCATTATTTATGTACCTCCTCTCCGTTTCCTAAATGTATACACAGTATTTTGAATATACACAGTTCTCTGGTCCGATCTGTCCCTTCTACAATCTATTCTCTCCCTCGCTGCCCTTCTCCCTCCTCTTCTCCTCTTTTATAGCCGGCCTATGGTGTCCAGCACAGTCCATGTCTTGTCTCGGTCATGAACAGCACATTGTCCTCATTGAACAAGGCTCTGTGCAACTGTGATGCTCCCCCCCATTCGCTCTAATATAAATCAACACACTCCCCAAGTTCACATTTATCCAATTTATTCATTCTATATATTTAAACAGGTGGCTCAACTTTAACTGTTCTCAGCTGGCTGCTCGTTGGGGGGGCGGCGAGGTTTATGTTTAAACGCAGGGCCGCTTGAAGTCGGTTTGGGATGTCGGTCCAACAAGTGGACTGTTGTTTACCAGCAATCGTGTGTCATTTATGAGTCTTGAAGTGAAAAATATTTTAAAAAATCTTAGAAAAATGAAGAAAAATCCTGAAAAAGAGGTTTGATGAAAAATATTGAGATTTGAAAATTAGATTAAATGACTGTAAGTTGGCATTTAACTGCTGGGCTGGAAGTCAGTTTGGGCAACACGTGAACTGTTGTTTATCAGGCGTTCATGTGTCATTTATGAGTCTTGATCTAAAACATATAGTGTAAGTTGGAGTAACTTATCTTTTATCAATTCAAATAAACAAAAAATCCTGAAAAAGTGGCTTGATTAAAGAGGTTTCATTAAAAATATTGAGACTAAGTTGGGATAAAAAATGAAATTTACTCATCTCTGTCTGAAAATCTACTTACACTGCAGATGTCTGACATTTTTTTTACCATCTTACTGACAGATAGTTTGATATTTTTGGTTTAAAAGCCTTAAAGTTAGATTAAATGACTTTGTAAGTTGGAATTTAACTGCTGGGCTTGAAGTCAGTTTGGGCTGTTTGTCCAACAAGTAGACTGTTGTTTATCAGACGTTCATGTGTCATTTATGAGTCCTACACTAAAAGAATATATAAAAATCTTAGTTTAAGGTGAAGTATAATGTATCTTTTATTAGTGCAAATGAACAAAAGTCCTGAAAAAGTAGTTCAATTAAAGAGGCTAGATTAAAAATATATTGATAAAAATTCTAATTTTACTTGTCTCCATGTGAAAATGTATTTACACTGAAGAAGTCTGACATTGTTTTACCATCTCACTGTCAGATATTTTGACATGTATGGTTTAAAAGCTTTCAATTTTGATTAAATGACTAAGTTGGACTTCAATTGCTGGGCTTGAATTCAACAAATGTTGTTTATCAAGCATTCACGTCTCATTTATTAAATAAAAAAATTAATAAAAATCTTAGTGTAAGTCTTAGATTAGAGACTAACTTATCTTATATTAGTGAAAATAAACAAAAATCCTGAAAAAGTGGCTTGATTATTTGAAATTTGACTTGACTCTGTGTGAAAATGTATTTACGCTGCTGAAGTCTGACTTTGTTTCACCCTCCCACTGGCAGATATTTAGATATTTGCACTTAAATAGCCTCAAAATTAGATTAAATGACTTTCTAAGTTGGCATTGTGTCATTTTTTATGGGGAAATTCCTGGTGCTATATTAAGCTGGTACTCCAGAAGAATGACTCCTAGAGGGTTTTCTGTTCTTGAAGTTTAACTTGCAGAAATAACTCCGGCAAAAAGGCGAACTTAACAAAGTCATGTTATTGTACCAAGTGCAATGAGGATAAAAGCAACCAGCGGCAATAAAGAGAAGAGATCGTACGTTCTCTTGTCTGTATTCCATCGCGTTAATGTTATATATTCCCCACTCGCTGATTACATATGCGGCGGGGTGAAAGGGGGGCCGTTGACGCGAATATATTTGTGTAAGAGGCTGCCTAATTACCAGAGCTGGTTCTCCACTTCACTTAACTTTCTAATTGGCTTGCCTTTTTGGCTGCCATTAATTACAAGATTTCATATTCCATTAATGATTGGAGGGGTGGGGGGGGCTGCGTTAATATGCACACACACACTCACACATACTTACAGTATACATCCAGATACACACTGGCACACCCTGACACCTACGCACCACTGAGCATGAGCACACATCTCATTTTCTACCTCTCATTACTGCCTCTGTGTAACCTGTAACATCTCTTTCTCCACTAAAAGGCACATCAAACCCCCTATTTTTTTCAAAAACAAGAAGCTTCATTAAACAATTTGTGTTTCAACCTTCCTCTTCTTTCTCCTCTGCAGCATCCCTACCCCTCAGAAGAACAGAAGAAACAGCTGGCGCAAGACACGGGCCTCACCATCCTACAAGTGAACAACTGGTGAGTCGTCTCAGAGTTTACATGCAGTCGATCGCAGGGGTTTTCGACCCCCCAGGCTATCCCAGTTCTTAATGATTGGAATTAATGCCTCCACTCCACCCCTATTTTCATCTCACACACGCACACAAACACACACCACTTACCGAATCATCCTCACCTAGATCAATCCATCTAAAGAGATATGGCCTGGAGTGATTTTCCAAACCCGACCAGCCTAACTCGGCCCAAACATGAGCATCCATGTTAATTAAGAGTCAAACTACTATCTGAAAACATCCAATAAAATCATCCAACATGCACAAGTTATACAAGAATGATTACTTGGAAAGTGTTAGCTCTGAGAATAATTTAGGGCTTTTTTTTCACTTTGGCTGACTTATTTTGCGGCTTTTTATAGCATCGCATTTGCTTTAATGTCTCGGTGAACATTAACATTTATTCTTTCTCTGTAAAAATTTAGCATTTATCCACAAATGATGCACCTTAAGCTTCGATTATTACCATAAATGACGGTGACATCTGCACACGAGAAAGCAAATGAGGCAAAACTTCCCCAAGAAGTGCAGCTACTTTGTTATTTTATTGGGTTTCCACTGACCGTAAATTATTATTATTTAGCACTTTTCTATTATGCATTTAGCATTTGAAGTTGTCCTTGTTAGCGAGCTCAGAAGTGGACAGACCTGAGCGCTAACCCGCCTTTGCAAATTACTGCTCTGTAAGTGCCAACTAGCCTGTTAATTGGGCACAAGTGTGACGGACCGCGGCCATAAAATACGGTTGCTAACTATCCATTTTAACCTTAGGTAACACTGTAAAAGGTAGAAAGGGGCCCCGTGTCCTTGCGCGGCTACTCTTATCAGAGAGATGGCTATCAGCGCATGCTTAGCGTTATTAGCCATGTCTAATTAAAGGGGCTGCAGTCGGTGGGTAAACCGTGGCAAGGCCCAGGCTGAGGGCGTTTGATCTGAGCGGCACCCTTAAAATAATCCTTGAAAGTATCAGTCAGTCGCTAGGTATGAAAGTGGAGACCGCGAGGAAGAGAAGACGGAGAGCTACAGAGCCAGACGGAGTGTAAAACAGACGAGGAGAAGGAGGGAAAGATAAGCAAAGGGAGGGAGAGAAAGAGATGAGACACGATAACTCCCCATTACCAGCCGTCTAATGATGTTAACATTATTCCCAGCCATTGTTCAATCTGAGACCTCAGAGACAGACAGACGTTAGATTAGGGGATGATGTATCAGTCTGTGGAGGATTCATTTTATACCAGGCCAAAAACAACACATACACACACACACACACGCACACACACACAGGGCTGGAAAAAAAAAGGCCTTCTGACCAGAGGGAATCCTGTAGAGGTTATCAAATCACGTGACCCCTCTGAAATCCATGGGGGATCAATTCTTACAGCTGAGATAAAGCCCAGCTCTCTGCATGTGTGTGTGAGTGTGTGTGAGTGTGTGTGTGTGAGTCAGACAGACAGTCACATGAACAGTAGCTTGGTCACTTAAGGCTGACTGTGTGCTCTCATTCTGTTTGTTATTTTTATTGGTGGGGGGATAGCAGCACACCCCCCGAAGGTGAATGTGTGTAGACCGACACACACACTGTGTAAATCGTAGGAGGTTAATCTTGGTTTGTGGATGATGTTGTGTGTCTGTGTGTGTGTGTGTGTGTGTGTGTGAGAGAGAGGGGAACCGGGGGTGGTTAATCTAAGGGGTATTAGCTGTTAAACCCTGCATGCTGGGATCCCGCTGCCCCCTCACATTTTGTTGTATACAAGTGTGTGTGTGTTTGTGTGCTTGTCCACAGGCATATTTCCACGCATGGTTCGGTTGTTTGAGCGAAGCGAGCGGTACATTGTAGCGTGGAAGGGCGATCGAGGAGGAAAACAATAAAACACGCGGGGTGACAGAGAGATGAAAAAACTGACAAAAAAAAGAGAGAGAGAGAGGTGGAAGAGATGACAGAGGAAAAAAACGAGAGAGAGAGAGAGAGAGGTTACGTTAGGGGAACTGCCATTTCACAGGCGTGTTGTTGTGCTTGGTTGGGAAGCCCCGTCATTGGGTGTCTCCATAGCAACCCCTGGTGATGTTACCTCCTGACCCGCGGATTTGGTGAAGTCAATTTCCCCTCGATGTGATTCTGTTTGTGGGCGCTATCGTGGAAAACACACACACACACACACACACACACACACACACACACAGGCAGACGAGCATGTCAAAATTCACATTTCTTTTCCTCGTGCGTTCGACTCGCGCCAAATCAGGACTGTGAAATCAAACCGAAGAGGACTTCAGAAGGCATGAAACACTTGGCGGGTTTCACGGTCACACGCAGGCCAGCGGTGTTGAATTCGTGTCAAGCGGCCGCAGATTGAACCTCGGGTCATCTGTGTTTGTTGTTGTCCCAGGAAGACTTAAATAACCGGCTTAGAAAACACACCATGTCTTTATTAACACGTGCTTTATCTCACATATATGACCACACAATATCTGTCATGCTCTCTCTCTCTCTCTCGCACGCACACACACACCCCAGATGTGTTAACACACATGTCGATGTGCATTATTGATGAGCGAGCACGCGGCAGGGCTCAGCAGATTAAATAAAAATGCTAAAGGCCGGCAAGGGGCGCAGATCACTCATGAATTATTGGCAGAAATACGCAGCACCAGGGAATCTCAATTTGAATGGAGAGAGTGTGTGAGAGAGTGTGCGTGTGTGGGGGGCAATGCATGTTCATATTTATATAGCAGGAGCATATATAGAGAATGTAAGGACATGATGGAGCAAATGAAAATACACAACACCCCTAAATAGAAACCTATAGAGTGTGTACAAAGACAGAAAGTCACACATACACACTGTGTAGCAGGTACAGTGTGTCACATACACATGACACACACTCGCATAGTTAAATGCTCTGCAATGGTTTTCAATAAATACACATGCAACAGCTCTGCCAAAGCTGTCCTGATTGATTCATGTTGATAAACCCTCTGAACTCTCGAGCAGTTTCTGTCACAGTTTTGCTCATTTTGCACTGCAGTATAAAGTCCTGCACCTCTATGGAAACAGCACGACCATGACTAGAAGTAGAGAGAACTCATAAATGTTTTTTTATGCACCATTAAAAAGTTATAATGATATAAATCATAACAAAAGACAAAACAGAAGTTGAATTTCTTTGATTTTACAAATAAAAAAAACACCTGAAGTTACCATTTTTCTAGCTAGGTTGACAATACTGGAAATAAACTGCAACTTATATTCTTAATTCTTCCCTCATTTGTCTCAGTTCAGCCCAGTTCAGATGAAAAGTCCCTGGTATGTTTATGTATTTTTTTGGTCATGTGGCCGTCGGGAGCAGCTGATGGCTTGGGGAGCGGAGAATTTTCAGTTTTGACAAAATCCAGTTAGAGCAAAATGTTTGTAGAATAATGTGATTTTGATGGAACGTCCTGTTAATACAGTTAGATTTGGATATTTTTCCCGTCTGAATGGCGTGTCCCGAAAGATTTGGACCATGAACATCAGATGACTCTTTTATGAATTGTGTAATTTGTAATTTATTCATCTTTCTTTTTTTTTTAAAGACAGCATGACTTTCGAACCTCTTCGTGGGTTTACGCTTAAAGATACTGTGATATAAACGTATTTATTAAAATGATGACTAATAATGGAAACAAAAAGAATACAATATACATTTTGAATAAATTAAGTAATAATTCTTGCAAAAGACTTCTACTTTATCATCTTATTGTGATTTGTTGTGCAGAAAAAGTTCAGAAAGCGTAGAAACGAGAGGCTCCAGATCTTTTATAACGAGTGACAATGTCATATATATGGTATATACTAATAGGACCATAAAGGTTTTGAATCTTTTTTTTTCCACTCAGCTGTAAAAATCTTTCACACATGAGCAGCTGTCCCTCCCAAGCCACTGTAGGAATGGTGTCCGATGACAAAAAGTAAACCGCAGATGCAAATGATATCATCTGTGCTTCAAATCAAACAAATCCCAGAGAGATTTATTTGCAGAGCAATTATGGCACTTCAGAAATTCAAAGGAATTCGCCAAAGAGGAGCCGCTCTAAAGTTCCTCTTTTGTTTCCCCGATTCAATGCACTTTAGGAGCAGATCTGTCTGGCTAATAGAGAGCCGGATTACACTGTCCAAACTGTTTGGTTAAACACAATGGACAGTCTCTGCTTTTTATATGAGACAAAAAAATCACCTGTTGGAGACGTGAGTTTAACAAACCACTTCAACAATTTAACAAGAAAGCAAAAGATGCACCGAAAACAGCTGAAAGGTTGAAAAATGTTGGATTTATCTGTCAAATTTGTATATTTTTAAAGAGATAATACTACTATGAATCCATCCTGAATGTGTGATTTAAATATAGATTAAATATGGATCAACAGAGGCAGAAGTCAGGCAGTAATTAGATTCAGATCCGCTGATAGACTCAGGCCTCTGAGCAGCCATCGTTTCAAAGCGTTCCTGAACAATCCAACCTTTTACCTGCTCTCACAATTACCGAACAGCGGCGGCGGCTAAAAGCTCGATGCGCAACATATAAAATGCCTTTTCTTTCTCCCTGCGCTCGCTCTTTCTCTGGATACAGTCAGTATCTCCGTGCTAAGTTCTCCTAACGCTCCGGTGATGTAAAAATCGATGGCGAGGTCATCAGGTTTCCCTTGTTGGCCGCCCCTCCCCTTCCTGCCTGCAATTTAATAATACCCCTTTAAAGGCAGTGTTTAAGCCCCGCCGAGCAATTGTTTTGTCAATAAGACCTCCTTTTACGAACGTCTTAAAAGCATGGACAGGGAGAGAGAGAGAGGAGAGAGGAGAGAGAGGGAGAAGGAGGTAGTATTTAAAAGGGCAGAGTGGACGGACGTTGAGGCTACTTAGGAAGGAGCGGCGTGGACGGACATCTACGCCGCTTATCGGGTTTCTGAAAGCACAAACTGAGGAAGAGCACAGGGGAGGAAGAGGTAGAGGGAAGGGAAGGAGGGCTGGAGAGTCGGGGGGAGGAAGGAGAAGAACATGGGAACAAGGATTTGTTGTTTGTTGTCATCTTTAGTGTGAAGTAAACTTTGCACATGCAATCAAATGTAAAAGATAGATCTGGTTTATTACATCTTGGGTCATGTTTTCTTCGATAAGGCTCTTATTTATGGAAGTTATGGTGATATTTTACTGTTGTGAGGGTGAAGAAAGTCATGCAAAAGACTGAAATTCAAAGTTCAAATTTGACGTCTTATGCTTTATATAGTTTTCCTGCTTTCAAATGAGGAATTATTACATGCAGTATGTCTGTAATCACTTTAATTAGTTAGAAATCCAATCTCATGATTAGATTCTGCAGATTTCGAGCACATCTTTGGTCGTATTATCTTAAGATGAGGCTTTTTTCATGGAAGTTATAACATTTTACTGTCGTGAGAGACAAAAATGTCATGCATAATGGTAAAATTCAAATTCAAAATTCAAATTTGACCTCCTAAACTTGATATATGTGCAGTTTCCTGCTTTCAAATGAGCAATTATTACCTGTAATCACTTTACCGCCACTTTAATTAGTTAAAAATCTGATCTTCTGGTTAGAGTTTGCAGATTTTGCCTTCAAATATCCACTTTTATGAGTACATCTCTGGTTGTATTATCTTAAAATGAGGCTTTTTTCATGGAAGTTATAACATTCTACTGTTGTGAGAGACAAAAATGTCATGCATAATGGTTAAATTCACATTTAAAGTTCAAATTTGACCTCCTAAACTTAATATATGTGCAGTTTTGCCACTTTCAAATGAGGCATTATCACCTGCATTTTGTCTGTAATCACTTAAATTAGTTAGAAATCCAATCTTCTGGTTAGATTCTGCAGATTTTACCTTCAAATATTCACTTTCATGAGGACATCTTTGGTCGTATTATCTTAAGATGAGGCTTCTTTTTCATGAAAGTTATAACATTTTGAGAGACAAAAAAGTCAGGAAACACAGTGAAATTCAAATTTAAAGTTCCAATTTCATCTTATATACTTGATATATGTGCAGTTTCCTGCTTTCAAATGAGCAATTATTACCTGTAATCACTTTACCTCCACTTTAATTAGTTAAAAATTAAGATTTTCTGATTAGATTCTGCAGATTTTACCTTCAAATATTCACTTTTATGAGTATGTCTTTGGTCATATTTTCTTCAATGAGGCTTTTTAAATGGAATTTATAACATTTTACTGTCATGAGAGACAAAAAAAAGTCAGGCAAAACTGTGAAATTCAAATTCAAAGTTCAAATTTGACCTCTTATATTTGATATATGTGCAGTTTCCCTGTATGGTATGTCTGTAATCACTTTAATTAGTTAAAAAATCTGATTTTCTGATTAGATTTGGCAGATTTTGCCTTCAAATATTCATTTTAATGAGTGTAATGATGACTAAAACTGTATAAATAGGACCCAAGTTGTAAAAAACAACACTTAAATAGTTAAATGATACGAGCGAGACAGAGTCAAACAGGTAGAGTGAGATTAGCTGCATGGTTCAGTATGTTGACAGGACAGAAAGAGATGCTGGAACTTGTTCACACAAAGTCTTCGTAGGTGTGTGTGTGTGTGTTTTGGAATTAGCAGGCCAAGTTTCAGTCCATGCCCCGAAGCCTGTTTCATACACAGCAGCTCTGTCAGGTTGCTTCAGCCTGAAACTCCCTGACATTACAGCAAACACCGCGTACACACACACAGCAACACACACACTTAAGATGTGACCTCACCCTCGGATTTCAACACCAAGTTGAAAATAATTTGAAAAACAATATTTTCCGATGTCAGTTTGGGAGTGTGTTGCTAACAATAGCCGTTCGCAGGAATCCGTAGCCTGTGCAGACACAACCCTCCCTGTCTTTACTGTGTTATGTCAACAGAAATGTGTGTGCATATAGGTGTCCATGTGCAAAGACACACTCTACACCAAACACCGCCTCTCCTCCCCCATCGTCCTCCCTCCTCTCGCTCTGTGTTTCTCTTACATCACAGCACGCCGCCTTAGGCCAAACCTGCATTTCTCTTCATTCGCCCCTCGCTCTGTCTTTTTTTATTCCCTCCTCTTTTCTCCCCCTCTGCTCTCCCTCGCTTTTCAACCTCCTTTTGTAGCCGGGGAGGGGTGGTCCGAAGACATGAAAGGCGGCAGAATGTGAATGCCAGGGTCTGTTGCCGAAGAGCACACATGGCCACCGCCGCACTCGCCGCCATCAGTCAGTTGTCGTTCTCACGCTGATGTTTTCTTGTGTTGATCAAACAGTGTTGTGAAGTGAATCAGCAGGACGTGGAGAGTAGGGTGTTTGGTGCCAATCTGAGAGAAAATAGGGCAGCGACTCCTACAATTAACAGAAGATGACATTGATTTTGTGCAATTAAGATAAGTGATGGTTCTATGTAAAGGATAAAAGCAGCAGATCTCGGCTATTTTTACTCGTTTTTATAAATCACGCTTTTTTTAAACCGTGTATTCCGGGTAATATCAATCAAACTGGGGTTGCTTCTTTTAATTTAGTAAAAATAATTCTTAAACTCTATTGAATTTTCTTTCTAATTTAAGGTTTGTTTTTTGGCAAAAGCAGAGTTACGAAGCCACAAAAGCTATATTTAACTTTCTTAAACGTAAAAAAAGCAGGTAAAGTAGTGAAAGTTGAAACAAAAACAGAACTTTAATGGTCAATATTCCACATTTAGAAGATCAGATCTTGCAAAATCCCAGCCAGACTACAAAACGTTTTCACGTTTGATAGTTTAACTCCATATTCCATATTGTTTCTCAGTGTTTGCTCAGTCCTCCATGTTATAACTCAATATTCAGTCCAATTTTTCTATCTTTTGACCCAAAGTTACGCTGCAATTCTCTATACATCTCCAGCTAAACTCCAGAAAACCATATAGCACGCCCAGATTTATAGTATTTTAAATGTATTCTGCTAAAAATACCACAATCTCCTCCCACATCTACTTGCATTTTGCAGTGAGCAAGCTAGCATGCTTCTCTGACCCACAATCCTTTGCATTAGCAGAACATACGCCACATATGTCCCGGCGTCTCGCACGAGCATAAACAAGCTCGAGCTCCTTTCACGCTGCAGATTGTGATGAATATATTGGCAAGATGGTGAAAGCTTAAGGCACAATATTATGATGAAGTAATACTGTATGTCCCAACTGTAGGGTTACTGCAATACGCAGCAATATGGACTTTGTGAGGGGCAGCTGTATAGCATCAACCTAAAGCAAAACGAAAAAGCATTTGATTTGGAACCTGATGCAGAATTTTGCAGTGAGAGTCTGTTGGATTTTGCTCAAGAACAGCACTGAAGTTTGATATTTTTAGCTTTAAAATGTGAACTTGTAGTGCTTTGACAGTGAACAATAACAGCTTTTATGACAAAACATATCTGGGACTGTGCGCTTATATTACCTTGCATCAGTCATGAAGGATCAGGGTCAGCTTTTACAAATTAACTCCTTTCTTTTTGTCGGTGAAGCATTAAATGAAATTTCTATTGGCAATAATATGCATGTAAAGACTTGATGAGATTGAAAGAATCAGACTTAAAATCATAAAAAAATGTAGAAATCTTACAAAATTGATCAATTATAGACTGGTTTTGTTGCATTTTAGGGATGACAACAGCTGATTTTTACCTTAAAAATGCATATATCCATGCAACACATTCATATATTAATTTAGATCTCATATATAAGACGGTAATATTTAGGTGTAAGCGTGTAAATTTATATAAAACCACTTTGTCCAGATATCGTCCCATCATTTTCTCCCTCAAAGTGTCCCTCTCCTGCTCCTTTGCTGACTGTGGATGTCTGCTGCCTAAAAGCTGCCTTGGCTGCTTTCTGGCCGTTCGCTGGGATCCCCGTAGCGATAGCTGCTGCGAGCCAGCGGGGGGAAGTGACACGCACAGAGACAGGATATGACACAGACAGTATGGGAGGATTTAGGTCAACCACTGTGTCAGCAATACTGGCTCTGTGTGACACTGTGGTCATCTGTGTCGAACTCAGATTCTTTTTGGTGGTGAGTTTGTGTGTTTATTGTGTACATAACACACACTGTATGCATTTACAAGCAAATACATAAGCGATCCCGACCGCTGAAATGTAAGAAACACACACACACACACACGAGTGCATGTTTCGATCCGAGCCCAAAGGCTAGTGGACGCCGGCTCTGTCCAGGGCTGTGTTTGTGGACAGCCATGTTGTTTCTGGGTAAAGCCAGGCTTCACGCCATCCCCTCTCTCTGGCATTGATGGATGACCGGCCGACTGAGTCCAAGGCTGTCTGTATGTGTGTGAAGGGAAGCAGGAACAGAGATAAAGAGAGCGGCTGAGGTCACATGTGACCGCTGCAGGCCCCCTTCTAATGTCTTATTCTCTGTCTTCTTGTCTTAATTTGTTTTGTCGTGAGCTGTCGGCCTCTTTCTTCCTCCTTTCTCTCCCAGCTGCCTTTTTGCAAGTCTTATTTAGAAGTCGATGAATGTTGCAAAGCCTGCTCAGTCGGAGCCACTGAGTTCATGTATGTTTTTTCGAGTGGCCAACGTTTCCTCTGTGTGAGTCTGTGAGGCACCTGGTTGTCATGGACACACTAAACACACACATACATACTGAGCTCTTCTTCCAGCTTGTGTGTGCGCGTGTGTGTGTGTGAGTGGTTGCCCGGCCTGTTGCTTCACTCTGTAAAACCAGCTTTAGTGGTAGATTCATGGCTCTCTTAATGGACACTGGGCTCTTGGGTAGTGGAGCAACAGCGAGTGTGTGTGTGTGTGTGTGTGAGTACATACTTGCATTTTATGTGTGCGCAGTAATGGGGATTAAGTGACCCCATGGCTGTTCTCAGTCTAAAGCTCCTTTTAAATTTCACACTGTTTTCTTAAGTTTCCCTCCATATGTGGCGCTGGATCCTGCTAATCCACCTCATGTTATTAGGAGCTGGATCAGCAGACCTGCAGTGTGTGTGTGTGTGTGTGTGTGTGTCGGCGGGTGTGTCTGTGCATAGCTATGCATGCTTTTGGAGATGGTTCAGGAACTGTTTGCCTGCCAATAAAGACTTATATGTTGCGCTGACTCAAAACACAGGCCTCCTGTCTAATGACAACGTAGCTGCAGCCAAATAGCAGGCAGACTCTGTCATGTGACTCCTGCATGACCTCACTTCAACCATACTAGTGTGTGTCCTATATAGTTTTTATATGTGCATGCATGTGTGAACAAGCGTGTCTGTCACTGTGCCACTCAGCTAACATCACATTCATGTTGCCACGACTTACATATAGCATTTTTCCACAGATCTGGTTGCATGTTGCACAAATCGATGACATAAAGCTATTTGGAGGCCACTGATTAGTCCGAGCAGCTTTGGGGAAAATGTAGAGAACCAGCGAACGATGCTACTCGCCGACAAGTGAGCGCATGCAGCCCAATGTGTGCTGTGCGGCGCATTTGTAACTGTGTGTCGGTGTTTGTACTTGTTGAAAGCTGCACAGACAAATTAAGAAGAGTCCACTCTCTTTGCACAATATTAGGAAGGGCTTACTCATATATAGTTGAAGCCTTTTTTGGCTCAATCCACATCTCGGCTCAGAAGCTTATTCTTTCACAATCTGTGGTTCATATTCGGGGCTCAGAAGTGGTCAAGATGTAGCTGAGATGGTCACAGGATGATTTCTCCTTTGTTTTCCCCACACATATCCACACTAAGGCTGTAACCTGAGATGAGGTGTCACAGGTAGACATCACATTGCCTGAAATATTGATAATTTGCCTTCATGAAAACGCTTAAATGCATAACCTAGCATATTAATCTGAATATTAAGAAGTGTCAGAACTCTGTGGGTGCAGTAAACTTAGCATATTCTCTAAGCTAATTTTAGCAATAATAGCCAAAACATAAATCATGCACGTTATAAATGCAATTTCAGTACAGTAAAAGCCATATTTGCTGTTTGTGGATTTGTGCGTGTTGCAAATAGAGTTCTGCAGGCTGCTGTGTTAGTTTATTTAAACTAATCTAAAGCATCTAATCCAAGCATCTGACCTGCAAACGACACCGAGGAGGAGAGAGAGAGAGAGAGAAGCAGGGAGGGGAGATGTGTGGAGAAATGAGGAGGAGGTGATTTATGAGTTAACTCGTCAACGGAGGAGAACAAGAGGAGAAACTCATAACTGTAATTCCCTCACACACCCACTTACATTAGGCTCACATGCACACACATACACACACGTATGCGGTGTGCAGGTACATGAATGCACCGCCATCCCCAGCTGTGCATACGACAATATGTGAGCTCTATAATAAAATAAGTAATTACTTAAGAAGATGGAGATGTGCTGGGACGCAGGATGGGATAATAAAGTTCTGCAGGGATAAATGTGTGACCCAGGAAGGGGAATTGAGGGTATAGTGTGTTAAGCATTAAAGCAACTCAATGTAACTTTTGCTGAGCAGAAGCAACAGCGGCCTCTGTGGTAACATGTGGTAATTACAGGATTCTGGTTCCTTTTTTTCTGGGGTCCAAGCAAAGAAGTGTTGGTCAGTTGGTCATTCAGCAAACACAAAATCTTCATTTCAATTAAAACCAGCTCCTACTGTCACCAGAAACAGGCAACTAAGTGTTAGATACACATCAGCTGAAGTCGTTAATGTGCATGTTTCTAGCTTATTTTCTTGCATTCAACCTCCTAAATGTAGGATATGGAAAGAAAAATGTAATGACAGAGGAGCCGTTACATGTCAGCGTACCATCAAAATGATTCTGAAGCTGTTATTTTAAGTTAAAAGTTGCACAATGTTGTTGTAACATGCTGTACAATTGCTTATCTTGTGACTTGTGGCTGCTGATAACTGTATTTGTTCACACACGGCTGCACATGTGCAAGTTTTGTTATTTAATAATTATCTTAAAAGTGTTGAAATCACTTTTATAGAAGCAGGACTTGTTTGAAAGTTGTTTTTCTCTGTGTTAGTTTGTGTTATTATGTGTGCGTGTGTCACCAGCGTGTAGGAAATACATGTGCGCCAGGCGTTAATTGTGGTTGAGCAGCAGACAATCGATTCTAGCCATGCAGTGACAACCTGATGATAAGCTACATGACTTTACCCGTCAGAGCTTGCTTTTCTTTTTAGTGCTTTTAAATCACATTGATTGGCAGCCAGGAGGAGACTGTGGTTACACAGTTATTTTAAGCGGCTCTCGGATTTGAATATGCATGTAAACCTCTGCCGGCGTGCACTGAAACGTACCACCGGGCTGAATGAATGTATGTGATGCTGAAATATCCTGCTGTGTGTAACTGTGAGGTGTGTGTGTGTGCGAAAAATTCTCTCAGATTACTAATGTAATATCGGTAGTGAGTGCCGAGGACGTGCATGTGTGTGTGTATATAAATGTGTGTGTGTGCACATTTTGTGTTTTTCAGCGTGGCTCATATTACTAATATAATATGGGTGGTGGGCTCGGGAGATGTGCATGTGTGAGTATGTGTGCCACAGATATTGAGAACTCCACATGAATTTAAATCAATGAGCTCGCGGAGTAACCTTTTGTATATCCAATCTGCATCTTTCCACTGCTCGTTATTAAATTATCCCCTAATTGGTCACGCAACAAAGGCAGCTGATGAAAAAGACAATTTCTTGCTTTTAATTGGGCATTTCACGTGTGCTTCGTGTACACCTGTGTGCGGCTGACTCGGCTCTGCATCGCTGTGTGTGTGTGTGTGTGTGTCTCGGGTGTAATGAGAATAGGACATTAGCAAGGGCTTGGCAGACGCCGTCGCAATCAGTTCCACTCTTCCCAGAGAAGGAGGGAGAGGGGCTGGAGGATTAATCCAGACATTAGCAATCTCACAAGGAGAAATAGATTGGAGGCACAACAATAAAACTCATCCAGTCTCCTGACATGACTTTAATGGCTTCAGATCTGGCGCTACATATGGACAACATGTTTTTTGATCCACTGCCTCCCTGGATGTCGAACATGTGTTGCCCAAAGAATCCTGACAGTGTGGATTCTCTGAACTATCCGAGGCCGGATTTTATTTCAAGTCTTTCCTCCTCCTCCTGAGCTTTCTGCCCAACTTTAGGCGTACCACCAGTGGTGTGTCACGCTAAAATAGCCTGGCTATTGTTGCACCGAGTGGAGCTGAATAGTGCGGCTCATTGTGTTGTGATGGGAGGCAGGGGAATGAACAGGCCATAAACACTGGCCCTATAGCACCCAGGGGTCGGGAAAGGTGAAGCCTCACTCCGCTTTTCTCCTCTCAGTCCCTCCATCTCCTCTTTATCTCCCAGTCCTCTCCCTTTTTCTTATTTCCCCCTATCTTGATTCCCCTCCCCTCAACCCTCTCTCACAGTCTTTCTCTCTGTCAGCTTATTAACGGTCACAGCAAGAGTGTCTGGTTTGCAGACCAGAGCCCCTTGCGTTTTCTTTTTTTTCCTCTTTCCTCCACTCTCTCACTCCTCCTTCCCTTCCATTCTCCCGCTCTCCATCGCTCCATTCCCCTGGCTGCTATTATGAGAGGCATTTTATCCTTTGTTCCAGCCCCCATGGTGCATCTGGCCTCAGATATGGGGACGACGGGGACAGGAAACCGGCGAGAGTTTTCGAGAGGAGGAGGTGGAGGTGGAGGGAGGGTTTGGTGGGGTTAGATTCGTCGCTGGGAGGTGGGCTGCTAGTTTCCACCATACAGGGAAGGAATGATAAGGAGGGGAGTGAGCAGGAGAAGGAAACAGATAGAGAGGCAGCGTCACTGTTGTTCTTTTAGGAGTAGTAATAGTCAGAGCGCTTCTAGCAGTAGTATTAATACTTCATTATTTAATCCTGGTGCCTTATTTTACATTATGTTTCATGTGTATTGTGGAGCAGGGACAAACGCCCGACCTCCTAAAAAGTGCACACCTATTCTCAAAGCAGCCTCCTTTGTTGCATTAGTGTATTTTAGAACCATGTTTTTGCAGGACAGAAATAAAGAGGAAGGAAAAGGAAAAGCACAAGAGAGGAAGAACCGGAGCGAAGAGAGAGACGGCACTAAATGACAAAAGGAAGGAGGTGAAGAGAAGGAGAGGTCAACAGTTAGCCGGCGCTGCCCTCGAGTTGACCTTCTGTAAAGGGTTTGGAGTTTGGAGAGGAGAGTTGAAGGAATGCTCAGGCCTCCTTCAACCCTCCATGCCCTCTCTCGCTCCTCCTCCTCCTCCCATATCTCCCCCACCAAACCAGGGTAGTGAGGGGGGGAGGAAGGGAGGTGGGGGTGTTGGTGATAAAACTCCAGACGTTCCCTCATTTGATGGTGCTCTGCCATGTCAGTGCATTCTCGCATTCCTCCCTTGCTCTTTCTATTTCTTTCTCTTGTACCCCCCCCCCCTTTCACCTCCCCTTAAATTCCAATTCAGCATATTTTATTGTAACAAATACAGAACAAAACTGCCAAAGCCTCAAGCTCAAACACTGACAAGATCCCTAACACTATTTTTTTCCTCCCAGCTTGCATCCCTGTCAAAAAAAAAAAAAAAAAAACAGAACAATTTTTTTCCAAAGCAGCTTACAAGATATAACGAAGCAATTACAGAAAAGACAATGCGGGGAAACAATTAGGCTGTTAATCATTCTCCGTTTCTCTCACTATCCGTCTCCGCCACCCTCTGTCTCCTCATTTCCCTGCAGCTCGGTCTTCAGAAGGTAATACAGGATGGATAGCAAGCAGGAAAAAAAACAAGGAGAAGCACCATAAAACAGTTATGAAGAAGGAATATTAAAGCAATGTGAGGCAAAAAAAAAAAGGCTCCAGTCGCTAATTAGGGGTCAAACAGATGCAGCTTGCTTGCTCCTTTTGTTTCTCTGCCTCCTTAGAGCTCTTAAATGCTCCATTTTTGCAGCTTTCAGAAGTGCAGCACGGCCCATTGTTGCCTTAAAGTTCAGCTAATGCTCAACCTTTTTTTTTCCTCCGAGATGAAATAGAAGTGTCCGGTGGGGCAACAGCAGGAACACATAAATCAAGTCAGAAGCCCCAAGAGCCCTCTCTCCTTGGGGTCATTACAGGTCAAGGGGTCATTTCACAAGGGGTTAGTCTGAGCAAGGCCAGAGCGCTGGCTACGTGAGGGCGTGGAAGTGTGTGAATGAAGCAGGAGCGGGGATAAAAGTGTTGAAAACGAAGCGGATTTAAATATGAGTAACGGTGTGCACAATAAATGGCCCGGCTGTGCGCTTTTATTGGAGGTCACGGAGTAAAAGAGGTTAGTCCGAGGCTAAACGTAGCAAATCTGGCTCCTGTGAAAACACGCAAACTAAAAAAAGCTCTCAGAGAGTAACACATGGTCACCTGTCTTAGCGGAGTATCGGCCAAAACAATGCCTCTCACCGGTGACATGTTCCTGTCAGCAACACTTCCCACACCACGGCGTTCTCCGAGCCAAGTGTGTTAAACAGTCAGCAATCTCAGCTCGCTGCGAGGTGGAACATCTCCAACAAAGCGAGATGGGTTGACATGTTTCAAACAGGCAGAGAGGGAGAGAAAATCCCGGTTAAGCCTCGCCCCACAAAGACCCCAGTGTTCGGGCTGATGGGACTGTGTATGCTGAGGCTGTGCAAGTTTGTACAAGTCGTGGAGTTGCGCGTTTTCAAAGACAACTGCCTCGGTTATTAAGGTTGTTAAGATGTGACTTTCGCTGTGGCTCTATCTGGGCTTTACCGCGGATCAGGGCTGCTTATGGGAGAATAATTACTCCATATCACTGTTATGGTTAGCTAAGAGAAAAAGGCTGATTTGGCAATGTGTTTGTTTTTGTGCTCCGTGCCAAGAATTTCCAAGTATTCGTCAGCATTTATTTTGCTTCATCTTGCTGTGAGAAATGCACTGACTCTGTTTCTCTTCTTTGCCCCCTTCCCTTTCTGTCCTTCTCCAGGTTCATAAACGCGAGGAGGAGAATAGTGCAGCCCATGATCGACCAGTCAAACCGTGCAGGCAAGTCTCCTATAGTTACTGTATTCAAGTCTCGCAGGCGAAAGCCGTCCACACTCCATGCACCCGGAGGCCCCTCAGCTGGTAAATACAGGCCTGATCCCCCCCCCATCCTGGAATGTCCAAAACCTCCAGGGGCTTTCCCCTCCGCTGTCGTGACTGACCACTAAAATTAAGAACCAAAAGCATTAACAGCAACCATTAATCAACCGTGACGTGCCATGTGGGGTGAAAAACTATTAATTATCAAATATAATAATTTGGCTGAAAATGATGAGTGGATTTATTTTTCCTTCTTGTCCTGTAAACAAAACTAGCTGTGTTCTCAGTAAAGTTTGCTCTTAACCTGTTCCTCCCCCCCTTTTTCGCCAACCAGGCGAAGGAAAAAAAAACACTCAATCCTTCCTCCCCCGGCTCAAACCATAACACGAAGACAACTACGCCCGTTTCTTTTTTTGGGTGACCGTTGTTTGGCTTTTTGGCTCCAGACCTGTTTTTACCCA